>CAIGRH010022269.1:0-18085 GCA_903798295.1 Fraxinus nigra | reverse complement strand
ATTTATTTATATTTTATCTTCGAAATCAAGTAATACATTTATAAAAACAAAGTCCATTTTTCTTTTGTGAAAAGAAGATTCGAACCCCAACATTATGCCATCATTTCTTTCCTACATTGGAATTATTAATCTAATGTTTCAGCTTTATGCCGCCAAGCAAAGAGTTAGAAGTTCACAATTATAAGTGATTAATTTTGTAAAAAGTGGATGTAGAAATCATTTATGGCAGCATACTTTCTGCTACTTAATTTTTGCAGCCCATGTTCATCGATCATCACCTTCTTATTTTTCATTAATTAAAAAAATTGTATATTATAATTTGATTTAATGAATTGGTGATTACAAAACCTAAAATAATTAAAAATAAACAAAATCCTATCATATTTGCAATAATATTGTTCTGCATCATTTTTCCTCACTTGAAGAAAACTCTTCTCGAATATTTCTGTATAGTCAATCACATAGCCATTTGCACAAATCTCGCTTTAAAGTATTCAATTGTGCCATCAGCTTTGTATTTTACAGTGTAAATCTACTGCATCCAACATGTTTCTTCCCTATTGGAAGATCAAAAGATCACACGTTCCATTTTTGACGGGGTAAATTTGGTACTTGTGAATATGTACAAATACCACACAACCAAAGACATGAGGGGGTAAATTTGGTGAGGGTTTGGAATGATGTTTTGAAATTAAGGGTGCTCGAGGGTACTCAATTGACTAGATGGATGTCAGAGTGAGTGCTTTTCCCTAGTAGGATAATGACTTATTAGCGTTAATTAACAAAGCTCGGACGACCACCAGTAAGTGTCATTTTTTTTCGTTCTGCTACCCCGTTTTATTGGGGTGTGGTTGTAAAAGTGGTACGATAAATCATTCATTGGGCTTCCAAATTTTTTTGTTTGAAGTTCAATACTCTGATATTCCCAGCCATTGACACTGTGAAGAACTTGAATCTTTGCTTTATATTGAGTTTCAACTATTTTTTGAAACTTTGAAATAGTGAATTCATTTCACTTTTGGATTTCATCATGGACACGCATGACATCTTGATACAATCATCAATAAACATTACAAACCTGTCTAGAATCAAAAGTCATGTGATCTGTGGAACCAAAATCAATTATCCATGTACTATGTGAAACACGCGTAGACATATTTAAAGCCTTACCATCAATGTTTGAAGATATTACCAATGCCGAGGCTTGTTTAGGAGCTGCATCTTCAGTCTTTGTTATAACAATTGCTGTAGTGGAAGCCCCTTTTTGATTCTTCCTGGAGCTATTATGCTCTCCCACCAGTCCACTAACTCAAACCGTTTGTTATTCGTATGACCAATTTGCTGGCAGTGGGTGCACTTGAGATTTGACTTGTCCACGTTAGTTTCAACCTTCTAATGGTTGAATAGGTTCTTGGTGACTAACACGGAAGCATCAGAATTTATAGATTCACAATTAACGGTGGTTCGTCGCACTGCCCCTCGTCAAACAATTGAGTAACATTCTTCTATATCGAGAAACAGATTTTTTCCACGAATCTGTTCAAAATCGCCATCTAATCCTACAAGAAAAATGTGTACCGTGAGCCGATCAATAGACTTTCTATATGCTTGAACATCTTCAGGGTGCTTTATGGTGACTTTATCACGGTGATCGGGCTCTTGGAATATTTCAATCAATTCTCCATAATAGACGTGTACCATATTTTACATAATAGACGCGTGGCGGCCCCCTATTACAGACGCCCCCCAATAGGGGGTCACCACACATCTATTATGTAAAACATTTGGTACAAATAGATAAATCCTTATTTATTTATTTTTTCTTTCAACCCCCTTCTTATAGAAATGATTTCATTTGCTGAACTTAGGAAAGATGTCACCATACTACTTTGCAATTTATATTAGGCCCAAAAACAAGTAGCCTTTATATCACCATATTATGATGTTGATAGAAAGGTAGAGACAAGGAAGATTGAAGTTTGAAAAGATAAGACTAATGTTAGTTTTTAAAATTTCTAATCCATCCATCTCTGTTCCGGAAGGAGCTCTTTTGGTTTTTTATTTTTAGCTTCATTGATTGTCATTTTGTATGGCGCGAGCCAAATGGTATCGATCATAGTTTAACATCTAGTACGTTTGTGCGCTTTCGAGATTGTAGTTAGTTTGATAAACAATCTTGTTTCTTTGATGCTATGGTATTGTTACGTTTGATATGAACTGAATTAAGGGTCCGTTTGATTGCAATTGTGAAAAATTGGTAGAAAAAAATGAATTCCAAAGAAAATAATTGCTCAGAACTTGTTTTTCATTGCATTGTTAATTAAGTGTATTTGATTGGTATAGTTTTCCAATCGAAAAATTTTAAAATTTTGGATCTTTTTGTGTTCGTTTGACTTTGTTTTACAAGGAAATTGTCCATTAAAGTGATAATTTTTTCCACAATTGGTTATAAAATTTGTTTCCATTGCCAACAAGTAAAAAAAAAAAATCTAGAAAATCATTTTTTCATCAAAATTTAGTGTTCGTTTGATTTTGTTTTACATGAAATTTGTCCATTGAAGTGAATTTATTTTAAATTGGAGGGTAAAATGGTCAAAAATTCGGGAAAATGATGTTTTGAGCTAAAAATGTGAAAGGTAGGGACGTTCTGCGTCAAAAAACGAAAGGTAAGGACGTTTTGCACAAAACCCGTCAAAGGTGGGGACGTTTTGCGCCAATTACCCTATTTTAATTTTTTAATACTCCCCATGTGCTCCAATAAAATGAGACAGGAAAATAATTCTTATATCCATTAGAAATCTAGTCACTTTGGCCTTGTTAACCCTGCAACAGACCGTAGGCTGGTCAGTGTTGACCAGGCCACCTTGGCGGTCGAGCCTGGCAACCTGCACAAGGTATGAAGTCGCCAGCCACATCCCTACTTACAGTGGGCCAAGTCGAACCAACTCAACTTTACACGAACTACCCAATCCAAAACGAGAAGCCCGTTCGAGTGCCATCCAGCCATCAAATAAGATAACTTCACAAATGAAAATTATAAGATAATTTTTGGTGTACATAATATATGTACGTAGGGTTGTCTATAACCTTCACAAAGCAAAGTCCCTATAAATGGGAATATGCTACAAGATAGCAAAATCTTCTGCCCTGAGTAGCGCACACTTGGTTGATAAGAAAACAATCCCCTAAGAACAAACTGTAGTCCACCGTGTAAAGGGAAACCAGCTCTATGAACCCCGGTTCGCATGATGCTGCGATTGCACAAGCAATCTCAGTCTCTCATAAGAATCAAAACAAGCATGAGCATAGTCAGACATAGCTCGGAAAAACTCAGGCAGCTGGATTTTTAAACTCCCGAGTGACTTCTCCTTCACTTGAATACAGAGCTTCCGATGATCTTCCATTTCCTCTTCCAACCTCTTTTTCAAGCTTTCTACCACAAACTGTTTCTCCAAAAGGGGGTCCTTCGCGTTGGAGACCACGGATTTCTCCGGGTCAGTCTCGTCTGGGGTTCTGTGCTGCATGCTGTACTTTTGATACCATTCTTGGAATGCCTGGTTTTTGCGCATGTACTCTTTTCTGGTTTCTTCGTACTTCTCCTTTAGCTTCATTTCTTCCTCCTGATGGTCAATAATGGTCTTTATGACAGCAGCAAAGGAGTAAATTGCGCTTTTGGCAA
Organism: Fraxinus nigra; assembly: GCA_903798295.1. Lineage (NCBI taxonomy): Eukaryota > Viridiplantae > Streptophyta > Magnoliopsida > Lamiales > Oleaceae > Fraxinus > Fraxinus nigra. The sequence goes on along the minus strand of CAIGRH010022269.1, from coordinate 14,406 downwards.
CCTCATCCGGAAGCTTTTCGAGTTGGTTGTGCCAAGAATGGAGGAGAGGCTGGATTTGAGGGTTCTGAACTCTTGGGGGTGATGATATTTTTTCTTTTATGCTGCTCTCAATCGGGATAAGATTTAACTTCAGCCAGCTATTAAGGGCTTGGATGTACTGCCTTTGATTAGTAACGAGCTTTTCAAATTGCGAAAGCCATTCCTGTACAACATTCCAAAGCTGGATTGTACGCTCGTGATGATGTTTGCTCGTTTCAATGAGAGTTCCAGAAATTTCAAGGGGTTTGAGTTCGGCAACAATGTTCAGCTGGCTGTGGTGGTGTGTGCACATGGATTTCCACATTTTTGCCATCCTTCAATATAGTAAAATAATAATCAAGGCATGATAAAAGAGAAAACACTGAAAACATTTAACTGATGAATCCATTGCAAAGATATTTGATATGCATACATTTCAGCAGCAAAAAGGGATTTTAAGCTAATATGATGCTATCAGCAGTGTGATGCAGAAAGAAATATAAAGGTTTCATCCCGTATTTGGATTTAAGAGAAATCAATGAAACCTATGTATGCGTGATTGAGAATTCAAAGAAATGACCTTTTTTTTACCAAAAAATTGTTTGTTTTCTAAATCAACAAGATTATGAGTTTGAGACTTCAAGTATACATGTACTTCTATGTATGGTAAAAAATTTTCCTCTGGATAACATTTATTGCAGCAAATCTGATCAACATGGACGAGGAAGGCAGGACCTGGTAGAAGGGGAAGAGCACTACACAGTAAAATATGAACAAGAAAATCAAGTCAGATTTCTTGTAGGATTATTACTCTTAAACTTATGGTATGCAAATCATGTTATGGTGCATTTGATTAATGCAGAACGCATGAGAGAGAGAATGAGATGATCTTATGGTAGGTCAAGAATAAAAATTCAAGCACTCAAAGAAAGTTTCACTGGCGTGAATTAATGATTTAAATTTCAAATATTTGGATTACATTTAAGATATTGTTCAGAGTATGGCAAAGAATCTCCAGGTCAGAATAAGAAAACGAAAAATAGTCAAACGGGAAATACTGTCTAGAGATGACTAACATACTATGGCAATGCCCACAGCCTCATTGTTGATGGGGCAAGAAATTAGCATACAATGACCTGTCATAAAAATCTACAGATATAGTTTAGAACTAAGGGTGAATCAAAACGGAAACTTACCCATGAACGAGAGCAACAAGCTTTGGATACAACTGGTTGTCGCGTATATCATTCACTTCTAATACAGTTGAATCCAAAGATTGCCAGTCGACTATATACTGTGTATGCAAATGACTAACAGCAGCTTTTGCTTTCTCCAACTGTTCAGGACTAGCACTGCGTTTTTTCAGCTTGTTCAACGCTGAAACTTTCCTCTGATACTCGAGTTTCATAAGCTCACCGGCCTATCAATGCACAAAAACAACAAATGGTATCAATTAACCACATATATAAACATGGCCATGCCCAAGGAAGAATCCAGGCTTGCATGCCACGACTAGAATAGTTACGACACAGTAGCTAACCATTTTTTTTTTGTTGAAGAAAATTTCACTCCCTGATGCAACAAATTCAAATGGTATCAACTAACCATATATATAAACATGGCCATTCCTAAGAATGAATGCCACAACTAGAATAGTTACGACACAGCAGCAACCAATTTTTTTGTCAAAGAAAATTTTATTCGCTGAAGCAACAAATTCAAATGGTGCTATATTCAATTACAACACAAGAATATTGTATTGTGTGGCCCTAGTTCATACGCTATATGAAGGAATCTAATTTAGGCAGTCTTCTTGATCTCGGATGAAGTGAAAACACATGTAGAAAATGATATTCATAATTCTAAGAGAATGTAATGCACCTTCACTTCTTCACATAGCTTTTTCTCCCATGCTAGCAATTTATCCAAAATAGTGGCATGCGTCTCATAATCGTCTGCATCCAAGTTATCCTTTGTGCCACCACCATTTGGCACGCCTCTGAAAGACTTGTTCCATGTAATAACTTGCATGACCCTTGCTGTGTGGTCAATGTGCCCTAAAAATAAAAAACAATATTTATCAATATGTAAGAGAACTGGCAGAGGATCTATTAACTGAATATGGTTTTGCCTCAATAAGTCAGTCAAGCGATTAGGCAAACATTTTAGAACTACAGATGGAAATAGAAATCTTCTGCTGCACATTCATTTAGCCCCGGTTTGGTGGCCAGTTTTTTGGGAAAAACATGGTTTTGAATAGTGAATTTTTGGAGGTAGTTAAAAAGTATGGAAACGTTTTTGTAAGAGAACTGGCAGAGGATCTATTAACTGAATATGGTTTTGCCTCAATAAGTCAGTCAAGCGATTAGGCAAACATTTTAGAACTTCAGATGGAAATAGAAATCTTCTGCTGCACATTCATTTAGCCCGGTTTGGTGGCCAGTTTTTTGGGAAAAACATGGTTTTGAATAGTGAATTTTTGGAGAACATGTGGTTAAAAAGTATGGAAAAGTTTTGGGTTTACGTGTAGAATATTTTATTGAGTGAATGTGCGGTTGGAAATGAGTAAATAGAAAAAAAAAGTTTTGAAATAATGGGAGACAAACATGGGCTTAATGAAAATAGAACTAATAACAGGGTCATAACTTGAATAGCATTTCTATCTCAAAACACCCATTGAGAAAAAACAAATATGGTTTTTCATATTTTGACCACTAGTTTTCCAGTTGGGTGATGGCGGGAAGAAACATTACTCCTATATAGAACTCTAACATGATGCTTGATCCAAGTCAAATCATAAACTGTTTAGGCTACAAGTTTTGAACAAGCATCTAACATTCTGTATGCCTGCGGAGAAAATTCTCGATGAATGAAAAATACTAATGATAACAAGAGTAACAAAGATTCAAACTTTACACAAGAAATTCAAGCTCACACATGTAGGTTCATTTGAATCCCAAATGCTAGATTGCCCAGCAGTTATAAGTTTATCTATTAATTGGCTAATAAATTATGTGAAATGTCATTATGTAGACGAACAGAATAGCTTATAATACAGTACTATTAGCTTATAATCTCTACAAATTCAATCGAAACAAACTTAGTTAGAGGCTATAAATTGCTGCAAAAATGACTTATTTTCATATACATACACTCGTGAGTAATAGGAAACAAAGCCCTACGAGAAGATGGCTAATGCTTTTGTGAATGCAATGATCTCTAACAAGGTCAATGTGTATTATAGCAATTTCTTTACTTTAGGCGTGTATATCTTAAATAATTCATACTACATTAAGGCACATGTTATGAGAACAAATAGTTTCCCAAATGCATATTTTGTGTTTTAAGATTCAATGTCAACCCCTCATGTAAATGCAAATTCAATTGCGAACAAAGAACCACATTTACAACTAACCAAAAATCTTAAATGTTAGGCGCATTCAGACAAAACACATGGACAACACATATCACACAAGAACAAAATCAAAAAGCTATTGTTCTCTGCCAAAACGGTAAAATGATATTGTCACCTCGATTATCCGCAAAATTAGAATGGTAATGCAACCGGGTGGCCTCCAGCATCTTCGACACCTCTTGTGCACTTTGGGAAGCCTTAAGGAAATGATCATCAATCACACCCAAAATCTTTGACAAATCAACACTATTTCGATTTCGTACCATGTTCCCACCACTAATCCCTCTACTCATCCCATGTGGCGCTGTGTTCGAATGCACGAATTGCTTCTCCTTTCCCTCATTCACCGGCATCTCCTCAGGCGTCTTAAACTCCTCAACTTCCGAAAATCCCACATTTTTCTCTGGTGTCTTGAACTCCATGTTATTGTTATCTACATTATCGAAATTCCCATTTTCATTGCCCTTTTGTCCTTCTATATAATGCTCCTCCTCGTCTTCTTCTTCCATCTCGTCTAATGACTGACCGGGCATATTGTCCCCCATGAAAAAATAATCCCATGCCACGCCATTAAGGTCCGGTAGCGGGGGCGGATTAGGGGTTCTTATCGGGGTTTCGGGGCCTGCCTCTTCAACCCCTTTTTTCCTCCTATTAAGCCCTTCTTTCTCTTTTTCTTCCTCCTCTTTTTCATCACTCCCATCAATAGCAACACCCTTCATTTTTCTCTTCATTTTCTCCGAGTAAGAGAGCGCAGCAGGCATACTCATGGAACGCTGAATTGGCGGGAGAGGGGAAAAGCTCGGGAGTGGTGGCGGAGGAGGAGGCAGGCTGGACTCCACCATAGAAGGCGGCGGTGGAGGCGGAGGTCGCTCCGTAACAGCTGGGTCTCCAGGGCCCACCGCCATAGCTGGTGGCGGCGGCGGCACCTCGTCGGCACCGTAATCGCTCAAAGCAGCGCCGGTGTTTTTGAGGGATACGGCGTAGCCCGACTGAGCGGAAGCAAATGCATTTCTTACAGAAACAGCCTCTTTCATCAGATTCCTTCTTTCTTTGCATCTTAAAACTGATTCTTCATTGTCTATTCTTGATTGTGCACACCCCATTTTCACACATACAAATTTCTTCTTTCTTCTACCTTTTTTTCAGTTTTTAATGCTTGAATCAAAATGATTTTAAGGGATTCACACACAGACACACGATTATATATGTAAACAACTACACGTATGTATAATTCTTGCTAGCACTTGGAAGATGGCGATATATACATATATTCTGTAGATAAATATCGAGAATTTTTCTTCTGTTTCGGAAAAAATATTAATGGCAGAGGAGCACGAAATGATGATGCTTATAATAGGAAAAAGAGAAACGGACAAATCCTTGGCACGGAACACTGAGTGCCGGGCTGGGGGTCCTCCCCCTTCTGTTTCGATGCTTATAATAAACGCGATTTACACAATCAAATTGGGTAAGTGTCAAAAATTCTGTGTAGCATGATTATTGTAATAATTGGAGGAACTGCCACAGGAAGGGGAAGGACAATTAAAGATTTTAAAAGGGGAGGGCCAACGGTCACATTTTTCGAGGTACGACGATGTCGTTTAAAGTATTAACTTGGGAATGGTACCATTTGTTATCTTTATCTTGTTTTAGACCTACAATTGATTTCAGGAAGCAAAAAAATGCCATGGGAATACTCTAAAAAGTTTTATTATTTAATAAAGACAAATACTCTAATTCATTTTTATGATATTATACATTAATCGGTGTTCAAAAATTATATATTAATTATTTGAACAAATTATATTACCAATTATAATTTTAAATTAAAAAGAGGCATTAATATAATAAGAGACGCATCCTTCAACATATCAACAACTTACCAATTTAACTCAATACACAAACTTGTTTGATCCGCTGATAAGTCGGGAATAGTTCTTTTTTTTTTTTTATCGGTAAAAAGTAAATTTTATTGATTAAAATTTATTTACAAGTACACCGGGCATACTCGGACAAATCAAAAGATCTAAAGATGTACAAACAACAAAAATCTAGCGATTCAATACCAGAGACTCAAAATGAACCAAAACATTAGGATACAAATAGTACATAACTTTGTATACATGTGTTTTAATCCATCTCATAATGCTATCAATACATGGTTTGAGATCCTCAAAAATCATTCTATTCCGTGTCATCCAAATTTGATAGATCATGCAAGCAAGTGCGATTTTTTTGGCTTTAGTTTGCTGATGTGCCTCGAGCTTCTTTTTTCATCCACTTCAATGAACCAAGTATTGTGGTCATTGACCTCTTCATTCCCAATAAACATTTGATATGTCCTCAGATGCTTGAAGTTAAAACATATTAAAAAAGTAAGTGCTACCATGTTTTAAGGTGTGAACCACAAAAGACACATCCTATTGATGTTTAGATGCATCAATTTATCCTTCTTAAGAAGCTTATATTGCGCAGCCAACCACAGTATGAAAGAGTGTTTTGGAGTAATGTAAAGTTTCCAAATCTCCCTTGCCCAACACCTTTTCTCCCCCCTTCAAGCTAAAAAAACTGATATATGCTGCCTATGCAAAATCAGTTGGAAGTTGTCTAGTTGGATATCCAATCAACAACAGCATGGTCAGTGAGTTCCGACCCTCGAAGCTGATTTCGAATGTCCAACAACTTCTTAATAGAAGGTGAATGATCTTTCGTTGCCATACACTCCCAAATACTAGCCCCATGGAGGTAAATTTGATTAATCCATAGTGTGTCTTTCTTACTATGGATATTCCAAAGGGATTTTGAAAAGAGTTATGCTACACTATTCAAGTTGGGTTACAAATGGGGGGTGCCAAATCACTTGGGCACCCTTACTTTTGTCTTGCAACTTGGGCGAAGTAGCATAACTCTTTTGAAAAACACTGCTAAATTCCGGCATTTTACGTTTCTCAATCCAAGTCCACGTCATCCAAACAAACATTACTTCAAGCAACCAACGGTTAATTAGTACCCCAAAGGAAGTTGCGGCATAAACTAGTGATCTTTGAAGCAACCATAGATGGGATAGAAAACAACATTAACACGATTATACAATTTAGTAGAATATGGGTCCTCCAATTAGACCCTTTTTGAGTAAGGCAAGAAAAGCGTGCAAAAACGAGTTTTTGAGTCTTGTATATAAATTACGTAAACATAGGAGGTCAAAAAGGAGAAAATGCTAATACATTGCAAAACTTTTACAAAACAACGGCACCACTCGAAGGAGACTTCTACATATTTTCTTGAAAAAACCAAGAAGTTCATCAAAGAAAGTAAAAGGGAAACCCGAGAAAAGTCCAACATATATGGCAACAAGGTACGAGTAGGTCTTAGGTAGATAGGTAAAAGGCATGACAAAATGGACAAAAATGAATGTTCAAGGCATGGGGAAAAGGTACATAACCAATGGCATTACAGAGAGGTGAGGGAATCATTTCTTAGTTTATATAAAAATTTTAAATATAATTGGTTAAATACATAAAATATATTAATGAACTTTTGTCAAATCTTCCAATTCATTTTTCTTAAAATATGAATTAAAGCTATTTGCTTTTACTTTTTACTCAAAACCAGCTCAACATTATTTATCCCTATTTTTTTGCAATATATGTCACATTTGGATTTATTTTATTTTTTTTTCATTTTTGTAGCGAGATTAATTAAGGCTAAGAAAGGCTTCTTTTAGAAATAGTTTGTAAAATATAGCAATCATCTAAATCAAGTTCATCCTCGATAGGCTTACTCAGTACTCTCTGAATAATTTTTTTTGTAAGTATACTATTATACATTCATGTTATTTTCACTAAGACAATTCAATTTTTTTTTTTTTCAAAATCTATCACATTACATTTTCGTAGTATTGACTAGAAATGATTTCATGTAAATACTTAAAGATTTAAATTATTTATTTATCGATAAATAATAACTCCTCTAATATAAGAAATTTCACTCGATCTCAACATTATTATTTTATAAAAGTTTTACCATATCATAGTTGTCCAAATAGAATGGCTTATTTATGCATAAGGTGGCAGTGCATATTGTGACGGTAGTTTTGGTGGTTTGTGATGCCGCAAGACAAGGTCGTGTTAATGATGGTGATGACGATTTTGTGGTGACGGTGATATTGGCAATGGTTGGTATAGATCTTCTCTTTTCTGAATTTAGATCTATTCTAAGATTTGGTGTTGGTTTGTGATAGCTTGTGTTGGTATCGAGCGGTAGCAATTGTTATGATGTAACAATAAATGTTACAATGTATTAACGGTTGTAAAGTGAAATTTTGTGTACCATAACACAATATAATGTAATACACTGTGTTATGAAATATGTTATGAAAAAATAAAATAAAAAGAATATTTTGATTAAAAAATAGTTTAAAAGTGTAGTTGAAAATATTTGTGAATTGTTCCATTAATATATTAATTATGCTCAAAACTGAACATTAAAAATGTGCCTTAAATACGGGAAACAAATCCCCAAATCATTGGAACCTTCCCCTCACAAAATGCCAATTACACATCACAAATATTTTCCTCCAAAAATTCAAATTCAAAAGCAAAATCGAAATTTTCAAGGTAATATGGTAAATTTTCAAATTCAAAAGCAAACTTAACTATGCTTCTTCAATTGTACACTAATTAAAACCCAAAATCGAAATTTTCAAGGTAATATGGTAAATTTTTTAGAAGGTAACTATTCAAAGTGGATTATAATTTTTGAAATAGTATTTTTTTTCAAGAACATGTGGTTAAAAAGAAGAAATTCTTTAGTTTACATGTAATATTATTTTATTGGAGAATGTGTGGTTGATAAGTATTAGAATTTGGGTGTGACCCGAATTCCTTGTTGAAGTAATTGAAGAATTTTAATTAAGTGTATGTCAATTTTAATTAAGTGTATGTCAAGAAGAATTCAGTTTGAAATGCTATTGGAGTCGTATGTCGAGTTGAAGTTCTATTTTGGAAGTCATTTGGGAGTTGTAATTTGTTTTGGACTCGATTTTTTGGTATCCTACTTCCTACTTCATCAACAACTCTACTATGAGAGTTTAGATATCCCTTACATGTTTCATATAAATATTATGCTCTATATACAATTTCATAATGTGAGAAAAGTGATTACTAGCTTTTAGGATCAATTGTATATTTTTCCATTATTGTTCATGAGTCAATAAAATCTCATAATTTTTCTACCATATTTTCTTGTCTTCTTTTATTATTTTGCTTGTGATCAAATATTTCATTATTGTACTATATAACTTCAACATCTCAATCCGGTGATTGGTTTCATAACAAGAGGTAGCATAGCAATTATGATATCTTGTTTGTTTCACAATAAGTGGTATCAGAGCACCAGGTTCAACAGTTTTGCAAGATCCTAGGGTTTGATTTGTTCGAGATTTTTGTTCGTGATGACTTCCATAAAATATGACATTCCAGTTTTGGATTGGAGAACTAGACTTTCGCTATGGCAGTTTAAGATGCGTGCAGTACTCATTGCTAGAATGGATGATGTGTTGCTGGGAATTGACCAGGTGTCCGCAACTTTGACTGCGGAGGAGAAATTACGGAATGATAAGAAGACAGTTTCTCACACTTATCTTCATATATCAAATACTATTTTTCATGACGTTTTGAAGGAGGTTTCAACATCTGCTCTATGGTTGAAGTTAGAACAATTGTGCATGACTAAAACAAGCAAGTTGAACCTCAAACAGCGTTTATACTCTCATTGAATGACAGAAAGAGGATCATTGGAAGATCACCCGGCTGTATTTAAAGAGATCGTCTCTGATTTGAAAACTTTGGAAGTAAAGTATGATGCAGAAGATTTGGCCTTGATCATATTTGCTGATTTGAAAACTTTGAAAGTAAATTATGATAAAGAAGATTTGGTCTTGATTCTATTGAGTTCGTTGCCCGCTTCGTTTTCTTCATTTAGAGACACGATCTTATATAGTCGTGATATTCCCACCATAGAGAAGATATATGATGCTTTGTATTCAAAAGAGAATATGAAGCATTTGATTTTTGAAGCCAAACATGGAGAATATCTAGTTGCTCATGGTAGTTCTGGAGGGGACAGATCGAAGTTTAAGTTCAATAATTAAATTTGTAACTACTACTAGAAGAATGGGTACATGAAGAAGAATTGCTATAAATCGCAAAATAAAGAAAGGTTAGCTGCAAGTCGATATGGGAAGCAATCAGAAACTTTAGGTGAAGCAGACATCGTAGAGAACATTGTATGTGAGGGAGATCTCGTGGTTATTTATGACATCGAGTCCAAACCAAATGAAGACTTGATTTTGGATTCAGCGTGTGTGTTTCATATGTGTCCTAATAAGAAATTATTTACTACATATGAAACTGTTTCCAAAGGTGTTATGGTTATGGGAGATAACACACCTTGTCGAATTGCTGAAATTGGTACGGTCAGATTGACACTATTGGATGGAACATTAGAACACTTGGCCAGGTTCGACATGTTCCAGATTTGAAGAAGAATCTCATCTCGTTGTCTATCCTTAATTTAAAGGGTTATGAGTTCTTTGATGTAGATGAAGATTTGAAGGTTTATAAGGGTGTCCGGATTGTATTGGAGGGATAGAAAATATCTCAATTGTACATCTTGCAAGGTCGTGCAGATTTTAGAAGAGTCAATTAGCGCAATTTCAGTACCGTGGTGGACATTCAGTTTGATACAATACCTTTAGGAGCTCATAAAGAGTTGGATTTGAAGAATACTGCTCAGTTGAGTTCAGAAAATATGGATAATGCCGCTTTACCGCAATCACTTGCACTGCCATTGTATTCAATTGCTAGGGACGAACCCAGTGGAAAAAGGTATGTGAATGTTGATCTTGTTGATCATGCTTTCAGCGTAGTAGAATGTGTACAATCTCGTAAAGGGCATTCTTTAAAAATATTTGGGTTTAATTATGCTTTTGAGGTGTGTTACAGCTCGGTTTGGTGAATTTTAAAATCATTACGATTTTTTGGAAATATGAAGTAATTCTACATAGTAATGCTTGTATTCATTAGAAGATGTTGAATATTTTGTGTTTGGTTGGAGAAATCAATTTTGGTTATTGTTGAAGAGTCAATTCATTCCTTGCAGACGAATTTTCTTCTCCAAGTGGAGAATATTTTGGAGTTTTGTCGTTGCAGTGAAAATCGTGTCAATGTGGACATTGTTAGAATTTGTGTGTGACCCAAATTCCTTTTCGAAGTAATTTAAGAATTTTAATTCAATTGCACGTCAAGAAAAATTCAATTTGAAATGCTATTGGAGTCATATGTAAAGTTGAAGTTCTATTTTGGAAACTCATTGGGAGTTGTAATTTGTTTTGGACTCAGTTTTTTAGCATCTTACTTCATCAATAGCTCTACTAGGAGATTTTAGACATCCACTACATATTCCCTATAAATAATAGGCTCTTCTATACAATTTCATAATGTGAGAAAAATGTTTACAAGCTTTTAGAATCAATTGTATATTTCTCCATTATTGTTCATGAGTCAATAAAATCTCATAATTTCTCTACCATATTTTCTTGTTATTTTTGCAAAATGTATGATAATTATAATATAATATATTTGAACTAATGAATAATTTTGTTTCAAATTATTCAGTAATTGCTAATGGATTTGAGACTTTTTGAGGTTTTTGTTTTGCTTGTGCATTAGTTATTATTCAATAGAGGAATTTGCAATAGTGTGTTTTGATGTCATTTTCAAATGTTACCTTTGATTTGTAGACTTCTACGCAATTTGACATGACCACGGATAAAACAAAACTAGGGCGAGATTTTCAATTTTTGACAGTTTTCTAATTTAATTAAAATTTTATATTTTTGGTATTTTTTTACAATATTAGAATTATGTTTCCGTGCAATTAGAGTTTTTAAAGGTTTCATATAAATACATTATTTCATTGTATTAAAAAAACACAAGTTATTAATTATAATTATTGAAATTGAGGATTTTCTCTCTAATTGTTCTTGATTGAATATTATCAAATTTATCAAATATTGTTTTAATATTTGTGGCGTTTAACTTTTAGAACTTATAAAAGGATTAGACACCATTTGTGACATTCGAAAATCGAGGTTCGTTGATTTTGTAATCAAGAGGTAATTTAATTTTTTTGTTTTGTTGCTTGGTTCAATAATTTGCGGGTTGAGATTCTATCGTCTACAACCTGAATTTGGGCTTTCCCGACATTTCCAAATTAATTCCACGATTTCCATGAGTTTCCCGTTCGCGGTTTCGTGTCATTTGGTATCAGAGTTTGGGTTCCAGACTCAGGTTCTATCTTTTCTTTCTTTTGAGCCTTTAGTTTTTGTTTTTTGTATTCATCGTAAATTTTGAGTTTTTGATTCAAAAAATTCCAAAAAAAGAGTCAAACGTTGTTTTTGGGCTAATCTAACATTCAAATCAACTCCCGTTTCTTTTGTCAGTTTCGTAGTTCAATTTCGAGCTCAAAAAAAAAAAAAACTTTTTTTACTGTTCACGTCATACTGTTACAAAAAATTACTGACTTATTTAGGAAGTTATTACTATCTTATTATCTATCCCAAATCCCAAATCTGTTTTTGCTCATTCCAATCCAAAAATTCAAGAACCACTTTCTTGAATTAAAAGAATTCTCATTCGAAATTTCATCCAAATGCAATTCTTCTCTTGAGTCTTCTTAATTACACCTACGTAAAAGTATGAATGGTGATTGGGGGCACATTTTTTAAACTCGGTGTTTTATGAGTAGTACAATTTGTAGTTTGGCTATTGATAAGGAGTACTGTCAAATTTGGCTACTATCACGATGGTGGAAAAATTGGGATGGCATTTACAACAACACCATATGTCTTATAGGATGACTTGAATTTTTGTGAAGGTATTTGTGACCAAGCTTCTAGTAAATGTCACCATTGAGAGATATAGTGATGAAGTCTGGTGTGATGTAATACCATTAAAATCTTTTCATACCTTGTTTGGGAGACCTTGGAGACATGAGAGGAAGATTGCTTATGATATGGGGAGGAACATGTATAAGTTTCTTTAGGACCGACAAACATCACTTTGGTTGGCTTGACACTGAAACAGTCATTTACAGACCAATAGAAGGTGAGAGATGAAGCAAAAGGGGAAAAACAAAAGAGGGATATGACCACACCTAAAGAGAACATCGGTGTTGCATTGCAAGAGGAGCCTAGAGATAGGGGAGTTGAGATGGAAGATGGTGAATTGAAAAATGTAATTGAAATTGTGGAGAATGAACAAATTAAAGACAAGGAGCACGAGCAGGCTGATATAAAAACTGTAGCGATGGTTTAGCAAGAAAGTGAGGAAATAATAGAAAAGAGTGTTAAGCAAATAGTTGAAAACATTGTGGTGGAGACGATACATTATGAATACGATAACCCATATCTCGTTTTTGGGGAAGTTAGCAAATTTAATTGTGTTTTGCTTAATTCTTTCTTTTAGGTTGATCATTGTGCGTGAGAGTTCGTGTAACAATATCTATGGCAGATTGAGTTTGTGCTACAATACATCTATACTTGCAAAATGGAAGGGTACCGTGTATTGATCCTATGTCGTGGGAGGAAATTTTTTTCATTTGATCTAAGCAGTGCAATGATGGAATGGGTAGTAGGTTGGTTATTCCCTACGCGATCACAAGGCACGGATTTGAGGACGAATCATTTTGAAGAGAGAGGGTGATATGATTACGCATAGAACAAAATCGGCGCGAGATCTTCAATTTTTGGCAGTTTCCTAATTTAATTAGAATTCTATATTTTTGGCATTTTTTACAATATTGGAATTATATTTTCGTGCAATTAGGGTTTTTAGAGGTTTCATATAAATACATTATTATTTCATTTGTATTAAAAAAAACAAGTTATGAATTATGATTATTGAAATTGAGAATTTTCTCTCTAATTGTTCTTGATCGAACATTATCGAGTTTATCAAATATTGTTTTAATATTTGTGACATTCAACCTTTAGAACTTATCAAAAGATTAGACACTCTTTGTGGCATTCGCAAATCGAGGTTCGTTGATTTTGTAATCAAAAGATCATTCAAACTTCGTTTTTGTTTAATTGTTTGGTTCAATAATTCGCAGATCGAGATTTTACCGTCTACAACCTGAATTTGGGCTTTCTCGACGTTTTCAAATTAATTCCGCGATTTCCATGCGTTTCATGTTCTCGGTTTTCGCGTCACAATTCAAGATCGATTTGATTTGTAGTACTCATCACTACATAAAACTAGATAAATTTACACGCTCTTTTTAGGAAATGTGGTGAAGTAATTTTAATTTTATTTTATTAAGAACCAAAATATTGTATCTTAAAAAATTTGAAAACTAAAGTAAAACCCAATATTGTGCTGTTTTCGCATTTACCTGGTGTGAGAAAAGTCACATGCTATGTCACTTTTTAAATTAAAATGGCACATACTATGTATTTTGACTTTTTTATAGGTCACATTTTTAGTTTTTAATCACAATTTATTTATCGATTACAAATTATCAAATTAATAGGTCACGTACTATATCTATGTCACAAATCATAAGTTTATTGATCACAACTTATTTCACAGTCACAAATTATCAAATTAATTGGTCATAACTTAATAAATTATGAGTTACGAGTATAAATTTAGTCGTAATCTTACTTCTTTTTTTTAAAGTTACATATTATTTATTGATCACACTCTTTATTACATTCCAACCCCCACCCCAACAGACACCAAGCAAACACCACGCCATCTCACCACCATCGCCAGCACCAACCCCACCACCAATATCCATCCATCTCTACTACGCCACACCAAAACCCCCACCAAAAGAATCCTCAAATCCATTGCAGACACTACCACAACAACCTATATTAACAATTACCACCACCACCTCCTCAAATC
>CAIGRH010022224.1:0-10810 GCA_903798295.1 Fraxinus nigra | reverse complement strand
ATGTATGATGATTTGATTCCAACATTAATTTTTTTCCTAGTTTTTATTAATTTTGAATCTGATTTTTGAATCGGATATCCGATAACATAGCAAATCGGACATGAATTTAACAATCAAATATCCATTAGATTATTGGATCGGATAATTTTCTTATCGGATATAGACAGATCCGGTTCATATTCGATCCATTTACAGTCCTACCTAGAAAGCATATTACACCATATACTAATTCAAAAAGAATAAATAGAACTGTAATGTATACGTACATACCACATTAACTAGAACGAAAAATAGGGGTGACAATGGAACGAGCCGAGCTCAGCTCATATCCACAAACTAAGTTCAATTATGTCGTTTGACTTGTGAGCCTCATGGTTGAGCCAAACCAAACAGTCCATGACATGACTCTTTTTTTTTTTATTAAAAGAAATTACTAAAATGAGCCAGTTAGCGAAAAAAGGTCTTTGGCTCGTCTAAAAATAAAACCGAGCCATCCATGAGCTGGGTTGGTAGTAGTCGAGCCCACGAGTGGCTCTACATGACTTGCTACGCCTAATGAGACGACACGACACCTGATACATTTTTGCCAGTAATTATATACCTGCAATCTTCCAAACTTATTGCAACAAAAAAATTTGATTTTTATGAACAAAATTTGTTGAAATAAAATAAAGAAAATTGTAATATGGTATCTTGTGAAGATTTTCTAAATTTTGGGCCTTAACAAATTCTCAATGTGACCATTGAATAAAGAAGTACACAACCACGAGCCACCATGTGGTCATGGCCAGAACCTTGGTTTGTTCATCTTTATGGTGGAACCCAATTAAATAAAGGGTTTAGACATTAAATTTATAGAGTGGTCCAAACAGAAGTGCAATAATTCAATCTAGATCAAAACTGTTTCCTGTATTAGAACCCACAGACAATGATCCTACGTTAAATCACTTTACATAAGCATAGGATTTCTTCACAAGGTAGGAAGGCTATTCTTTTCTCTTTCTGGTAAGAATGAACTGAGGATGAGGTAGGCTTTAGAGGCTTTCGTAGACGTATTAAATAAAATGAATCGATTCGATTATTGCTATCAATTAGGTACACAATATTTTTTCGACCAAGAATATATTGAAGGAATGAGGACTTTGGGAAACATGTTCTTGGGTTCTTTTGATTCACATCATTATCATTTACTCAATTTTGCGTCTCATTTTGGTTCATGTTACGATTTTGTGCAATTACCGAAAATTTGTGTATCAAACATGTGCTATGTTACGTATGAAAGGAAGTGCATTTACGTGTGGAGTTGTCATATATAAATTTTGTCAATTCGTTCCCTAAATCAATGAAAGAGAACAGTGAATTTTGTAGCATTCTTGTTGAGGACAAACTAGGGTAATGGTATGACTAAATTAGAAGCATTTATTACATATTTGATAAGGTGATAACATAATTAGACAAAATTGTTGCTTTCATTTTCTGCTCAGATGATGCAACTAATAGATTTTGGCTCCGCTCACTTCTATGTGGTGTATCTCCTGCACATTTAGACAAATAGTTAGAAGCACGTGACATTTTCTAGATGTGGGGAGACGGTCGCGAGCACTCCGATGATTAAGTCGTCAACTTGTATAGTGCGAGAAGAACGTAAGATGTGAGCCACAATAGTGTACGCACTCCGGGGTGTATGAAAGAACAATGAGAGAGCTATATAACTATGCATGTAAAATTGTATCACCTTCAAAATGACACTAAGGTTGAGATTTTATAGTGAAAGAGGTGGAATGGTTACCGTTCAATGAAGAGTAGATTGACAAGTTGACTTTATATGATGTGAGTTACAGAAATGTCACATCAATCAATTAAAAAAGATCTCGTACGGAGGGTTTTTCAAGAGAGGTGACTCCATGTGCTTGAAACTTCTTCGCTTCAATTTGGTGCTACAGCTGATCGTTTAGCCTCATCTCGGTCACGGCGAGTTCGGCTTCTACATGGGGGTTCGACAGAGTGCAATAGGCTAAGTAGGTTAGTGATAGGGAGTGCTGGTCTGAGTTCGTTTGTTACGTGGCTGTCACATGACCGATTCTTGAGATCTCGTAGGCTAAGTATCCTCGTTTATTGTATGAGACCTTAAGATATGAAGATATTGAACTATTTTTGAGCATCCACCAATGGAATTGCATGGTAAATGCTTGAGCCGTTGGAATTTAGGACAGAAGCAACACCGTGGGTACGTCAGAATTTATCACAGAGGTGTAGATGATCTAATGAGTTGGGATAGTAACCGTCACCTTTTAATGCACAAGGATACAATTTAATTATTTATTTATTTATTCTATTTTTATTAAAATAGATATATTTTGTATAGATCGTTTCATTTTAAAAGTTTAGTTATATTTTTGTTTAAATAATGAGTTAAGGATTTATTATGAGATTATTTATGAATATTAATGAAATCTTTGAAATTTGATTTCTTTTTTTTTTTTTTCCACTCAATCATTAACTCGTGCACGAATATGCATTTGTAATCCAGTGTTTAAGATTTTGCGGTATTGGAGACCGGTCTATGCCGTTAACGATGAATCAAGGACGACAAGTCAAAGGCCGTGATGCCAGGGTACATAATATTTTATGTACAAATAGAATTTTCTTAATACAGATCCGTCAACAACTTGAGGATTTGGCTCAACAAGTGGCCAGATTAATTGCCTATCAACAACAGATAGTAGGGACGAGCATCACGAGGTGGGGTTAGTCATGGGCATGACTATGTAGACAAGGTTTGTCGATGGGGAACTCGGTGATGGAGAATGAACAAAGGGACATCCATTGGTTATGTGATAGGTAAGAGTGATAATCGTGAAGGATGGCTATTTAAATTGTTGTATGAATATTTAAATGTAGTCCGACTTTGATCTTTTATGGAACTAATTCAAATGAAGAATATGACGGTCCGCTAATTTTTAACGAGGAGCTCAGTGTCGAAATTCTCTCGAAACAATTTGAGTTCGAAATTGATCGAAATGATGGTGTTGTTCATGGTCGTAAAGCACTTAATTCCCAAAATAATTGACTTTCCTTTAATGTTAAGTCATGACTTCAATTTTAACAAAAATGTACTCAAAAAGACATCACGGAAGTTGCTTAAGCCGTCAAGTTTTGGAAATTAGGAATAGTTATTGTTTATTAGATCATAAATAAATATTAATCCATAAAAGGGAACTAAATTCATTTTGATAATAATTATATTTGTAAGTTGACAAAAAATTGCTTTTTGGAGAAGTTTTAACATTATTTTTGCTTGTAGACTTATCTAATAAATTCGACTAATAATTCGGTCCGAGATTTGATGACGAGTATTCTTCAACCCAAAAAGAAGGATGTAGGAGGACGCGTTTAACGTAATATTTCATTGTTAATAAATTAGTCTTTAATAATTTTAGGAGTTTTCTCGATTTCAATGGATAGTTATATTTTCAAAGTTGGGTATGATTTTTTTTAAGAAAAATAAATAGTTCGACTTTTATTGTAAGTGGGAGTTGGCGCGCTCATGTTCATTCCATTTTCTAAGCGAAATCGAACCGATTATATTTAAAATTTATAAAAACAAAGTATGAAACTACTCGTCAGATTGAAAAAATAATAAGATAAAATTGACTTTAAATCATTTATCATTAATAATATAAAAAATAATTAAATAAGGCAACAAACAAACACTCCATTAATCAAGATCAATTAATAATGTCATTAAAAAACTATTAATTACAATATAAACTATAAAAATTGGATTAAAAACTAATTCTTAAAAAAATTCATACAGCAAAAATGCATGTAGTATTTATAATTTGATTATATTTGATAATCTTCCAAGGAAAAGATCTTAATTCTGATGATCTACCATTTTGAAAGCAACGAAAAGTATAAGTTCTTACGAAAGATTGAATTAAAAATATACTTTTCCCTATTGGGGTTATATTAAAGCTATGATTTTTTTTCTATTCTTAAAATTATTTAGATTTAAATATTGATTACCCATTAGGTTTTGCTGTACAGAAAGAAGAAGAAGAAGCGTATGAAAAATAAAATTATGGCTTTAGATAATTTCAGGGTTGTTAAAATATCTGGTGCATATTTGTACAATACATGACCGACAAAAAGAGAAATTAGTGAGAAGCGAATCAACTACTTGCTCTTAAGACAGTACAAGAATAAGATTGAAATCGATCGATTCTCGATGCATGGTTCCAAAATCGATATATTTAATAAAGGAACCGGAGCTGAATCGATCGATTCTATCTGATTCGAAAAAATGACCACCCCTAATTGCCGTAATTGTAAGGGGTTGTTTGTGGATATTAATAAATAGTATTATTCACTTATCCATCATATTTCTTTATATTTAAATTATTTATAAACACTTTTCAAACGCGTTTACTTAGAAGCTGACGTGTAAACGCATTCGTAACGACAGTCAAATTGACCTCCACGTAGTACCAACGGGACATCATCATCGAGTTTTAAGAGCGGACGCGTTCCTTGCTTGGTTAGGTAGGAAAGAAAATGTAAGGGCCCCACACTCCACCACCACACCACACCACCGCCCTACACTTCCCATCACTACTGTAGGGTCAACCTAAAAGTTGGACACGTTTAGTTTCGTCCCGATCCTTCCCGGCGGTCCCTCCATCGGCCCACCACTACATCTAACGGCGTCCCTCCGCCACCAATTGACGGTCTTCTTTTACGGAGAACACAGACCAAAAAAGGAAAGCTACATGAGAAGTGGGAGAACTCATTGGAGGTTTACGACAATTAGAAATTAAAATTTCAAAAACCCCCCTTTTAAGTTTATTTTAGGTAACACTTGTCAACAAAAGATGAATATTTATTTTTCATTTTTTGAAATGATTATTTTATTTTATTTCTTAAAATTATTAACATATTTTTATTTTTATTTTCATACTTTTGATTTAGATGAGATCATTATAGTTAGAAATACTATTACAAATATAATTATAAAATTTAAATAAACTATAAAATGTGATTTGTTTTGCAAATACGATTGACAAATAATAAATGTTTTAGAATTATTTTATAAATCTAATTGAAAATTCATTAAATATTTTATATTACTAGATTTAATAGCATTTTCTCTAATTTTTATTTTTTTATACTTTGGACATTTACATTGTTTTACTATTATAAAATTTAAACAATATTATCATCATATTATAAGTATGAAAAAAATTGTCATAAAAAGTTTATAGCTTTACTCATTGTAATAATTACTTTCTTAATTTTTTCTGTCGAATTCTTACCTTCAACCTTCCATTAACTACTTCATATTCATTGATGGTGGTTTATATCAAAATATTTTGTTTTTATGTTTTAAAATGAGGGAAAAGATTTATTTGTACTTTTTATTTATTTATTTTAAATATGATGAAAAAATAAGTCATTTTACGTCATTTCGACGGACTTTTGGACATAAAACTGTTATCAAATACAAAATGTTTTAATTAATGGAAAGTTTAAGGATAAAAATGTCTTGAAAAATAATTAGTGACATAATTGCTATAATGATCAAATATTAAGAACTTTAATCATAATTAAAATGTGGTATAAGAAATAAAGAGCGTGGTGTGAATATAATTACTCTTAATTAAACTCTAGATTAGGGTAATCTAACTTCCCACTCTCCTTAAGTCTTTAGTGTAACATTAATCACCCCTAATTTTTAAAAGGATTATTATTATTTTTTTATTTTTTTTTACGTAAGAATCTGCAACCGCTACATGTAAGTGCGCATTGGGTAAACCTCGCACCATGTGCAGTGATCTGCAAATAAAGACCGATGAAGTATTTGCAGGGGATTCGAACTCGTGACCTTCGATCTTCACGTTCACTTGCTTCTGCAAAGTTGCTTATTTGTCAAAGATTTTATTAAAATCATTTTTTTTTCTCAAAATTATTTTCATTCACACATAACGAATTCACAATTTTTCTAGAAGATTATTGTTTTGCAAAGATATAGTCTTTTAGTTAAAAAGAGACTGCGATATTTATTTTTGCTAGAAACTCATTTTCTTTCTTTCTTTCTTTTTTTCCAAAATTGTAAATTCTTGATAATTTCTCAAACGTTTCTTCCTCAATGATTCAAAATACATTAATAAGCGTCAATTGAGTAGAACCGTGCTTCAATTGATTGCTCATAATACTTATTGTTGAAGAAATTTCTCTCCAATCTTGCAAGCTTACAGGAATTCTGTCAAGAAATTGTAGTAAAGAAAAATAGACAACGTCTAGATTCAAAAGTTTTATTATTCACGTTGACTTAGCCTACAAAAAAAAAAAATCCTTTCTATGCAATTTTGTTTTGTTTTTGTGTCTAAAAATAATAATATATACCTAGACAACGTTGTTTAGTTGTGTATGAAACTTGTTTGAGATAAATCTTGAACTCGGTTGTCCATTGAGTAAATATCAACATCACATAGATCGAAAGATTTCAACTTACAAGCCATTCATATATGGCAATCAAATGCATTGGAGATGTATAATAATTTAAAATCCTAATCGAAGATATAATTTTTAGAACAATAATTTCTTAATATCGTTCAATGTTGAAATAGCATGTACGCAAGATCATATTTTTTTCAATCGAAGTGTTAACGAGTGAACAATTTCATTTTTTTTTTTATTACACATACCTTATTTTGATACTTTGTTAAACTATCAATTCTCTTTGTCCTGATTAGTTAGAAATTGTTGTTTTCAATCCTTGTGAAAAATATTATAATCTAAATATCCAATTTTTTTATATAGAAATGAGATATATATAGTTTATATATTGCCTTCAACATATAATTCTGAATAAATAAATAATTTAACATAAAAAATCATCCCACCCACACCCCCCCTCTTACACATACATAAAGCACATAGAACATTCCACATATACATTCTCAAAACATTTCTTTCACTGCTTTTTTAAACCACTAGCAAGAAAGCAGGAATTTTTTCTCTTCTGAAAATACCATTGCCCTTCTTCATCTTGATCCTTCTTCATCCATGGATACTGCTAAATGGCCTCAGGTATTGAGATCCATAACTCTTTTTTGATGATCCCTTGTTTTTTCTGTTTTTCAGCTTTCTTCTTTATATCATATATATGCTTTTCTAAAAGTTGATTTTTTTTTTTTTTTAAATAAATTTATAAAGCTTGTTTTCTATTTATGTACTTTCTCTTTTGCTTTTGTTGTAGACTGAAAAAAGATTATATATTTGTTAATCTACTTATTTCTTCTTCACTTTTCTTGTTTTCCTTCTGTCCTGATCTTTAAAAAAGTGTAAAGCACCTGACTGTTTGTTTGTTTGTTTCTCTACTGTATGTATATGCTTTGCTCGGAAATTATGGGAGTTGGTTTTCTTAATTTGTTTGTTCTTGATATGGTTTCTTTATGCAAATTTTCATACTTTTAAGATTTTCTTTTGGGTTCTTTTTAGGATATAGTGATGAAACCAATGGAAGAAATAGTCACAAATACATGTCCAAAACCCTCTTTGGAAAGGAAAATCAGGTCTCAGAAAGAACAAGTTGTGAATTGTCCAAGGTGCAATTCAACAAACACAAAGTTTTGCTATTACAACAATTACAGTCTCTCACAGCCAAGGTATTTTTGCAAGACATGCAGAAGATATTGGACCGAAGGTGGATCTTTAAGAAATATTCCTGTTGGAGGGGGTTCAAGAAAGAACAGAAGATCATCAAACACTGCTAGTTCTTCATCTTCTTCTCCTTCAGTTTCGTCGAAAAAAGTTCCTGATCTAGTTTTACAAAACCATAAAGTTCATGGTAACCAAGAACTCAACTTGGAATATTCGACCCAGAATGATTTCAAGGCTATAAATGAACTGATTCAAGTTCCCAACTTTGATATTAATGGGAACAAGGAATTAAACAATCCTTCTTCTTCTTCACCTTCATCTCACCTTTCAGCTATGGAACTCTTGACTGGAATTTCAACATCAAATGGCTTAAATTCCTTCGTTCCAATGCTAATTACCGAGCCAAATACAGTTTACTCATCCAGCTTTTCTTTCTTGCCTGATCATCATCAACCCTCTTTGAACTTTTCTTTGAATGGAAACATTGGAACTAGTACTGCTTATGGGAGTTTCCATGGAGTACAAGAGACAAATGGGAAAGTTCCTTTTCCATTTGAAGATTTGAAGCAGGTCTCAAGCACCACCAATAATACAACTGATCATGCTGAGCTGAATAGAGATCAACATGGAGATTCAACTGGATACTGGAATGGAATGATAGGAGGAGGATCATGGTAAAGAAAAAGGAAAACAATCAACTGAAGTATACAATTATTATCCAGGAATTGTTTTTATTCTTGCTTTTTTCCATGGGTTTTTCTTTTAGTGCTTTGATGTGGGGCTACTTTGTTTGGATATTGCAAAAAACTGCTAACTCATACAGTACAAGGGTTTCTTTCCTCTCTTTTTCACTTATCTTGATGTCTGATCGAGATGGGAGTTTGAATGGCTTCTCTTTAAGGTAATATTTGGGATACTGTGTAGTGATAGAAGACAAGATGATGATGATTTTAAGCCAGCCCAGATTTTTGATGGGCAAACCAAGCCATAATAATTTGTATAATCAGTATCCGGAGATTGAACAACATAGCCTGTTTCTTGTGCTTACTATGAGCTAGTATTCGTTTTCAATACAAGACGATATCTTCAGGAGGCAAGTACATCGGAAGGAGATGAAGGAGCTACGGTATTGATTTCCGGGTTTGTTTTAAAACTATACTAGTTCTAGTTCTAGTTCTAGTTCTATTTCTACGTAAGCATAAAGCACGTCTAGTAAGTGTACTATCTAACTTATCTTACCAGAAGGTGTATTTGGGACAGCACTTACCTGATCCGGCTCGTGTATTCAAATTAACAGCGTGAAGACCAATTCAATGACTATTGGAAAAGATTTAACTAATCTCATTGTGAAGACTAATTCAATTGAATCACATTGCCATATTTACATAATGTACTAATAGTCTTTTTTCTTTGGTTATTTTCAATAAGGTGATGATTAGGTCCCCCATGCCATGCCCATTCATGTTTCTCTCTCTTTATATTGAGAAAGACCTGACAAACTCTACTGATTTTAGTCATTCTAGGGTCCCACAAACATTCCCCTAGGCTAGTGCGCTCAAGAATTATTTCCACCCCCACCCCACTTAGAGGCTAGAGCATCTTGTGGCGTAAAATAGAAATTTAAGAGTCCGTTTCACCACCATTATCGTAGAAAAAATTGACGGTAAGGAGAGTGTGTAGTTAAAAAGTAAAAAAAAAATTTTGATATACGTGTAAAATATTTTATTATATGAATTTATGTTTGCAAATGATTTTGTAGCAAACTATAAAATAAAGTAATGAATGTCAAACATACGCTGAATCTTCAAAATAATCGAAAATCTCTTCAATTGAGAAATGCAAAAGGGGTCCAAATTATATTGTTCTACAAAAAATATAATCCACAAGTGGCAAAATGTGAATTTATATTTTTCGAGATGTAAATCAGAATGCAAAAGTTATTTTAAAGATATCTATTTACACTCGATTTTACACCATAAGTGGATATGCATATATTATAAAATCCATATAGATCTAAACCCCAATATTTGTTTATGCACATGATTTCCTGTTCTTTGCTGTAAACCACTGAGTGCATTGTGTGCTTAATTACAGGGCCATACATATCGCAACACCATTATATAAAAGGTCTATTTTCGTGGCCAAATTTAGGTTTTGCAGTGAGAAATGTAATATTATATGCATTATTATTCATTTTATGACTCTTTAAAAATCAAAATTGACAACACTTTGGACATTTAGTGGGTCTTAGACAAGAACGGATCCAGAACCAAATTACAGGTCGGATTAATACGTAAAAAAAAAAANCCAATATTTGTTTATGCACATGATTTCCTGTTCTTTGCTGTAAACCACTGAGTGCATTGTGTGCTTAATTACAGGGCCATACATATCGCAACACCATTATATAAAAGGTCTATTTTCGTGGCCAAATTTAGGTTTTGCAGTGAGAAATGTAATATTATATGCATTATTATTCATTTTATGACTCTTTAAAAATCAAAATTGACAACACTTTGGACATTTAGTGGGTCTTAGACAAGAACGGATCCAGAACCAAATTACAGGTCGGATTAATACGTAAAAAAAAAAAATACACATGATTTTTTTAAGGTTGTAGGTTTAGAGAGGGAGTCACTTAAAGTGGTGTCGACTTTTAAGCATTCCGAATTAAAAAGAAAGAAATGTCAAATCTTTTTAAGTTTTACCTACTCAGATACAAATATTAAGGAAAAGTTTATGGTATTATCATAATATGAAGTAATGAGTACTCTCTCTCACTATTTAATTGACATGTACAATAAATAATTGAGAGTCAATACACTTTTCAATAAATAATACACATGCACGTTAATTAAATCGTGACAAAGATTGATGAGTTCCATACTCCCAAGGCGTCTTAGATGTTTTCTTTCACATTAAAACCACATCATCTAAAAGTTTAAATTATCGAAACTAATACATACTTAGAGGGTGTTTGTTAGAGATTAAAATTGAAAATATAGTCGTTATTGTAGACTTTTATTAGACGGGTGGGACCCAATAACGGCCATATTTTCAATTTTAATTGGATTTTAAGCCGCACCAAACATGCTCATAAGATGTGTAATTAAAACTAATTATTAACTTTTTTTAACTGAACCAA
>CAIGRH010022186.1:0-10107 GCA_903798295.1 Fraxinus nigra | reverse complement strand
TCCAAATTCCATGGTAGAACAACCCTACAGTTCTTCAAGTACAGTTCTTCACTCCCCTCCAAGAATCTATCTTTTAGTGCAACCCATGATACCATCCACTCAGATTCATTCCCCAAGAAAAAACCACAAAAAAGACCCAATCTCTTGCCAAAACAGAGAAACAAAAGGTGGAATTTGGGTAGTGAAACACCCATTTCACAGTCAAATGATAGGGAGAGGATATCTAGTAATTCTTGGTTTGATAAATGGAATAAAACGGACAGGCCAAATGGCGTGAGAAGGCCTCCAGTAGCGTTGAATTATAGGAATAGTGGGGATGTTTCGAGTTCGGATTGTGAAGAAAGTACTAGTACTAGTAGTGGTGGTAGTACAATGGAGAGGATTGTTGAGAAGTTGAAGAAGTTTGGGTACACGGATGATTTTAACGAGAAGAATGGGAATGTAGGAAGAGTGATTGAAAAAGGGTCAATAGAAGATATATTTTATGTCGAGGAAGGGTTATTGCCAGATACAAGAGGTGGGTTCTCGGAGAAGTCGTTGTTCAGGGATGAGAGTAGTAATGGAAAGGTGAGGTTCCCGTGGGAGAAAAATGCCGTAGAGGATGAGGAGAAGCGGAGTTTAGACAGACGAAAGGTTAGGAGTTTGGCTGAGTTGACTCTTCCTGAGTCGGAGCTGAGGAGGTTGAAGAACTTGGCTCTTCGGATAAAGAACAAGACAAGGATTAGTGGTGCAGGTATTACACAACAGGTTGTGGAGACTATTAAAGAGAAATGGAAAACATCAGAGGTCGTGAGGTTGAAAATTGAGGGTGCTCCTGCCCTCAACATGAAGCGAATGCACGAGATTTTAGAGGTCAGCTCTCATATAACTTTTATAAAATTTTACTGTTTTGTAGTTATTATCTGTTTTATGAATACATAATATCAAAAGGTCATGAGGAAGGATGTAAAAGAAGAACGATAACCACACAATATCAATTAATTATACTTAACTGTTGGAATGCATCTTTGAATTTGTTAAAATAAAGTAGAAGCTTTAAACCTTTCAGTAATAGGTGGTAATGGTAGAATGGAAGTGCTTTTGGACGAACTTGTTAGAAATCTTGTAGTACCATCCTTTAGAAGTTCTTCTGCTCTACCTGGTTTATAGTCTATCATGGCAAGAGATGGTAGGTCATCACTGTAGTGATTTTTACTTGGTGCTGTTGTGCCATTAGTTCTGTTAAGTCTTTTCAATGGAGCATTGAAGAGAAGGATTATTTTCGTAACATAAAAATCCTTCAGCTTTTTTCGCAAATCCTGATTCGAATTACTTTAAGCATCGGAAGGTTAAGTCTTCTGTAAACCGAGTAAGGTAGCTGTTAGTTGAGAAGACCATTTAGAATCCATGGCTTCAGAAAGTAAAACTGGTCCATTTATCTTAAGAAAGGATATACTTTCAGGGTAGTTTAGGCCTTTAACTTCAAATAGATTACGATCTAAAGAAATAATCATTCTTAATGCTGTTGTTGACGCTGCTTTTTGTTGTTCAGAGAAAAACTGGTGGGTTGATTATCTGGAGATCTGGCACTTCCGTTTCTCTTTACAGAGGTGTAACTTATGAAGACCCTGCAGAAAAATTGAAGAAAAGGATGTTCAACAAAAATGGAATTTCTCGTAAGTCCTCTTCAACTGCTTCTGACGAGGCTAGTCCCTCCGGACATGGTCCTTCAAGTGATACGGATGCACCTCAAACAGAGATTATACACACTGGCTCAGAGAGTAAAAACAATGAAACACTGATGGAAGTGAAATATGAAGATGAAGTAGAGAAACTATTAGATGGACTTGGCCCAAGGTATACAGATTGGCCTGGAGATAGTCCACTTCCTGTAGATGCAGATTTCCTCCCAGGAGTCATCCCTGGTTATCAGCCTCCCTTCAGATTACTTCCTTACGGTGTGAGATCAACCCTTGGAACTAAGGAGGCAACCTCTTTACGGAGACTTGCCAGAGTTCTGCCACCACATTTTGCACTAGGTACGCATTTCTTGTACATATGCCATTTGATTAGAAATGATAGCTACTGGCATAAGACTTAGCTTGTTGTCGATAACAAGAAATATTGTTATTGTATTAATGATTGACGTCTCCAGGCAGAAGCAGGCAGCACCAAGGATTAGCTGCAGCCATGATAAAGTTATGGGAAAGAAGTAAAATTGCCAAAATTTCTCTAAAACGTGGGGTTCAGCTAACTACAAGTGAAAGAATGGCTGAAGATATCAAGGTAACACAAGATACTTGTGCTGGTGTGAGCCCCTATAAATTGAAATGAAATTATAAGCACATCAATGAAGTGGAAAATTGTCAAGATATACAGGGATACCGACTCGATTTATACCTAGCTAAGCCTCTTAATGTGTATCATATTTTGATACTTAAAGGCCTATTGTCAATTTGTGTGTTTCATATTTCTCAGTGAGCCCCTACTCTCCTCTTCTTAACAGTGGAAAGGCATTTCTTGTCATGAGGAGGAAATATACGTTGAACCACCATCTAAAAGCTTTAAGTTTTTAAAGAGGGGACAAATACAATTATTTAGATTCTGTCTTAAACATGCCCCTTCTCGTGCAGGCCGAATTCATTTTTCAATCAAAGTTTCTAACACGTGCCCAATTTTCAGAAGTAGGTGGCAACGGGACTTGATCCCATTACCTTACCTTGCCCTGATATCACATTGGACAACCTCATTTAAAAGCTTATGCAGGCACGAAAGGGGACTTTGATTGATACATGCGCAATTTTCATGAATGGGGTAGCTGGATACTTGATCCAAAGACCTTTGCATGCCTTGATATTATATTAACCACATCATCTACAAGTTTAAACCATTAAAAAGAAGACATGTTCATTTTTGCTAAATTTTGTCTTCAACAATATGCAACGAAACTGAAATTGATTATACTCAAGGATGAATTACTACCATCCAATTATGTTCTCCTAGGTGTATAACTCTTTTATGATAATGTGTGCACTTGTTTATAGCTGAGATATAATGGCACGCTGATATTTTTCTGTCAAGATTTTGTCCTGTAAGTTTCCTTGGACGATAATATTTTTGGCAAAATGAGAAAATGACATTCTTAAATTTTATCATCATTTTGATCAATCAACTTGTTTGTTGGGTTAAAGTAAGTTTACTCTAATTACATCTGGTGAGGTTAATGATTAGTTTCATACAACCAAGAAAAAAAAAAGGATTAACAAAAAAGAGGTTGATTATTCATTATTGTAAACACAATCTTATGTGTGTGATTGATGACACTTGTGCTTTGAGTAGACTTTATTTTTCCTCAATATCAGAAGTTATTATATTTAATGTTTTTGTTTCTATATCAATTTGATCTGATTCTTACGGAAAATTATCTCAGATCATTATGCCATCTTTGATAATTTGGATTGTAAATAATGGCATTTTGTGAGTGCTGGAAAAATTTAAGTCCCCGGTCCATTGTCAATTTGCATTCAAAAAGTAGTTGCTTGAAGGGAAGAAGTAAAAAAGAAATAAAAGAATGAAAAGAAAAAAAGATACAGTTATGTTACTTCTCTCTGTGTAATGTATACCTCTTTTCAATGTTAATTATTCTCGTCATTAGTTGCTTATCCATCAAATCAATCAGATATCTAAGCCCTACTCACTAATTTTTCCCTCAGTTTATGGTATAACGTCCATTTATCTTATCACGCTAAAAGTCACTTGTAGGACTCCAACCATAAAAGAGAACTGAGACCTGCTTGAAGGTCTTCATTCTTATGGGCAGTAAAGGAGCCTCTAATTTGGTTGTACTTCTTGCAGAGATTGACTGGCGGTATGCTTCTCTCTAGAAACAAGGACTTTTTGGTGTACTACAGAGGGAAGGACTTTTTGTCACCAGATGTTGCTAAAGCATTATTGGAAAAGGAGAGATTGGCGAAAACCTTGCAAGATGAAGAAGAACAAGCACGTTTGAGAGCATCAACTTTTGTTATACCAAGTGTGGAAGATACTGATAAATCTGGAGTTGCAGGTACACTCAAAGAAACTTTAGATGCAGATGCTAGATGGGGAAAACGGCTGGATGATGAGGAAAAGGAAAAGATGATGAGAGAAGCCGAAGTGTTAAGGCATGCCGACCTTGTCAGAAAGCTTGAGAAGAAGCTTGCTTTTGTAAGTTTCGTCCACTAAATTGTCTTTTGGTTTACTTAGTTTTGTTTATTTATAGATGCTTTCATTTCCTGTATTTGTCTCCCTAAAATATTGTTGATTTGAAATTTCTGTAACAGGCTGAGAGAAAGCTAATGAAAGCAGAACGAGCATTGTCAAAGGTAGAGGAATTTTTAAATCCAGCCGATCATCCAGCAGACCCAGAAAGCATTACCGATGAGGAAAGGTTCATGTTTCGGAAGCTTGGTTTAAGAATGAAAGCCTTTTTACTTCTCGGTAAAAGAATTCTACTTTCTGATTTATTTATTTTTTTATTTAAATAAACGTCGTTTTTACTTATACTGCCTTTTTCAGGTAGGCGTGGAGTTTTTGGTGGTACAGTGGAGAACATGCACTTGCACTGGAAGTACCGTGAATTGGTCAAAATCATTGTTAACGCTAAAAACTTTGAGGAGGTTAAAAATATTGCACTATCTCTTGAAGCCGAGAGTGGTGGTGTGTTGGTTTCAGTAGACAAAGTATCCAAGGGTTATGCCATAATTGTTTTCCGGGGTCGGGATTATAAAAGGCCTTCCTCTCTAAGGCCAAAGAATCTTTTAACAAAGCGGAAGGCATTGGCACGTTCAATTGAACTTCAAAGACATCAGGTACACCAAATAGATTTGGATTGCACGTCTTTTCAACTATATCATATAAAATCATTCAATTGCTTCTGATTCATACTGCATTATTGGTTTTTACAGGCTCTCATGAACCATATTTCAACATTGCAAACAAGAGTGAACCAGCTAATTTCGGAAATTGTACGTCTTCTTGGCTTGGCATACAAATGTTATGTTTTCTATTACGTAATCCTTTCCCGCTTCTTTTTATTTTCATTTCTTTTCCCCTAAATTATGTTATGGACGAATATTTTTTCACAACTGTAGGAACAAATGGCAGCTGTGAAAGACCGGGGTGATGAGGAACTTTATAATAAACTAGATTCTGCTTATCTTACTGAAGACGAGGATAGCGAGGTTTGTAGTAAATGATTCCATTTTTTATTTGAGAAGATAGCAAATAATTTTTCTTGAACTTATTGGCAAAGCAATATTAGCTTTTGCTGAAGTAAATAATGCAATTTGGAACCGTATTTTCTGCTCAACATTCCAGTGTGGTTCTTTTCTTATTCTTTTACACTTCTTAATTTATTTTATCAGGTGGACGAAGAGGATGCTTACCTTGATACGTACAACAGTGGGGATGACGGGGTCCATGAAAATGATATTTCAGTTCAGAATCTTCAGTCGGAAACAAATTTTCCATATGGTTTCAAAGATGAATCAGAAACAGAACTTCGAGAGGTATAAGGACACGATTGCACCATCAACTCCGGGGAATAATTAGAACGATGGAGGATATTACCGAGCAAGCAGGAGCAGGAATTACATTGTAGTCACAAAAATGAAATTGATTATTTTGGATTCTATCATGTTCCTTGTTTGACAGGGATGATTGGATACTACATTTTCATGGAGTTAAAAGTCTTGTTCCTTATATTGCTGAGCGTGTCTTTACTGTTATTGCTGAATAGTCATTGATGAGCATTTAAACATTGGAAGCATTGAGATACATGCCTAACAAGTCTTTAACTGAGCAGTAGAAAAGGAAGATAAGTGGAAAATTTACTTAAAAAAAAAAAAACTAGATTTGGTACGTTCAATCGAACGTGACCATGTAATATTAGCTGCTGAGTTCTTCCCGTCGTTACCAAATATGTCATAATGTTACAATGAGGCGGTAAGTACTTTATCGCGCTTTTTCAGGGAACTAGAAAAAACCAGAGATACTGATAAACTGATGACAGCACCCGTACACGGTGGTCTTGGAGTTAAGGATCTTCGTATTCTTTATGAGGGCTATGTTAAAGTTCACATCAAGATTCTTAAGTTTCTACTTGACTGTGCACTTGATATTTCACCATGGATCATAAACCGTGAACGTGGTCTGTCTGCTCTTCTATTTGGCCAATCTTGAAATTTCATTCTGTTAGCCTCCTCTGGAGACTCGTACGAAGTATTTCCTCAAATACATGTGGACGAACCTTCCTAGGCCTTTTCGCCTTTTCGCTTATCTCGCTAAACGCATGGTTGTGGTGAATTCAAGTCCATATTCATTGGTCTGGACTTGTTCTGTAGATGGTAACGTTTTTTACGCGAGTGCCTGAAAATTCCCCCTCCCCCTCCCCTCGAGTGCTTGAATTCTACATGGGTGTGTGTGCGTATGCGGACTGAAAGCGACAGCTGATTTCGACATATTTATTTTTTGGCCCGACGCCCCTTCATAAATCTCCAGGATTCTTTTGATTACGGAACACTCCATCATACTAGCACGACAGAAGATGAAACTTTCATCTACGAAAAAGAGGTGACTGACACGGGGCCCTCTCATTGAGCAGCTGAAGCCTCTAATAACTGCTTGCCTCTCTGCTGATTGTGTAAGTGTCGACAAACCTTCTGCACAAAATAAGAATAAATATGGCGATAGCAGACATCCTTGTCTTGTGCCTCTGGAGGGTGTAATCAGACCAATTTGCTCCCCATTTATTATAAAGGAAAATCTGGCTGTTGACTTACAATTATGGATTAAACTGCACCAATGTTCTTGGGAAAACCCAAAAGTCTCAATAAACTATCTTTTCAAAGAATCCATGAGCTCGAACTTCTGTTATCAACCGTCCTGGGACGAAGGCGCTTTGGTTTGGTGAAATAATGTCAGAAGGAAAGCCTTTCAACTGACTTGCAATTCTTTGTAATGATTTTGTCGAGGACATCACAAAAATAGAATAATGGGTCAAAACTCCATGATACTGTTCGAGCATTTAACCTTAGAATTAGGACCACACAAGTGGCGTTCATCTTTAACAACTGCTGGCCATTCAACACACTCGTACAATAATCCGTCTTCACCTCAGCCCCAACAGCATCCCAATTGTGCTGATAAAAGACGGCATGATTCCCATCCAGACCAGAAGGCTTGAAAGAACCCATTTCGAATAAAGACGCTCTAACTTCCATCAGCTCAAAATGGTTCTACCAAATAGTGGAATTCTTCAGAAATAATTCTCATATTTAACTCGCTAGTGCTGTTCCAATTTGTTCCTCAGAAGGTTGAAGAATCAGTAAAATGGGCTGTTAAAATGTCTCCAATACCAGGCAGATCAACTCTTACCACAACTATCCACAAGTCCCATTATCTCATTCCCAGCTCTTCTTTTATCTCTAGAAAATTTTTATAGCTGAGGCTTGCTTCCCGCTTATGAAATTTGAGTGTGTTTCAACCACATTATTTTTTAAGAATGCATTCTAGAATAATAGATTGATAGAAAATGTATGGTTGAAAAAGAAGAAAAAATTATTGATTTCATGAAATTTATTATTTTATTGAAGAATGTGTAGCTGAAAATAAGTAAAATAATGAGAGTAAATTTTAATGTGTACCAAACAGGGGCTTTGTTGTCGCTCAAATTTACCAAGGTAACCTTGTGGCTGACTGCATAACATAAGAGTCCCTAGCATTATTGCTCCTACCTTCTGCTAGACAGCTCTTTGTTCTTTTCTCTAATGATGTTTGTAGTGTACGTGAATGCGGTTGTGTAGACAATAAGGGTGCTATGAAAGTACTAAAATAGTATACATATGGATTCCTAACATCAACAAAATATAAAAATAAAACCTTGTGCAAGTTATTACTCCACAAAGGAAGATCTTTGGTGCATATTTAGAAACTTTTGACTTCCCACATCGTTTAGAGTTCAAAGAAGTTTCAAAATACATGCCCCATATAAACATACATATAAATCGGAAAAATACTGAAAACATTTTTCTCTTTCCAAATAAAAATAAGCAACCGATAAAACATTCAAACTAACAGCGATTAATGTCCAACAAAAAATGCCAGCTTACGGAAAATGAACTAATTAAGCACAAGAGTACGAAGAAAGAAACATAACATAGGCGATCCTGGCGAACAAAATCTCTATTATATTTCTGAATTGATTGTAGATTTCTCACTTGAGAGGAATGAACCTTGAGGAGTGGGTGGCACCAATACCAGGTCTACCGTGCTTGACTGGCTTGTACGAGATTGAGAACTCGGCAAGATAGTGGCTGATCATTTCTGGCTTGATTTCAACTGTATTGAAGGTCTTTCCATTGTACACTCCAATGACACTTCCAATCATCTCAGGGACGATGATCATATTTCGCAGGTGGGTTTTGACAATTTCAGGCTTCTCGCCAGGTGGGGCCTCACGTTTCTGAAGTATCACACATGAAAGGAATAAGTAAAGCAGAAAAGACATAGGCAAACAGATGGTAATAATAATGAATTCAGGTTAACATAATAGACCACCAAAAGAAAAAGAGAATCAAGGAATTTGAAAAGTTAATGTCCAAAGGCTGCTATAATACATGGGATATAATACATAATTCCACTGATAGACACATTCATACTTCAAATACTTCCACGTCGTAATCACTTACCGCCTTACGCAGCTTCTTAATCAAAGCCATGGGCTTCCTCTTCAAACCCCGTTGGAACCTGTCCACTTAATAAATCAAGTCACAAATATTTCCCTAGAGAAAAACGAGCAAAATGTACAAACATAAAATAGAAGAAAATTTATGAAGTTGCAGGAACAAGCAATGATAATGGTTGTTTAATTTGATATTTCTTTGTATCAACTATCAAACCTCTATTATGGTTCAACAAATAAAACGAAATCAACAATATAGACCTTCAAGCAGGCACACACACCAATGAGTGCAAAAATCGCAATTCAAAGGCTAAAGATTACTTCAGCTGATACACAGGTAACAAAAATGCAGTAAAAATTCACACATGCTTTTTCAATACATGTTCTTCAAGAGTTGCCAATTGCTGCTGGACTGACCTCATAAAAGAAATCATCTTAAAGATGCACATAACAAAGCGCTTTAGTATAAAATATGAATCGATTCTATTCACTACATAATGAAATTAATTATCTTTAGAAGACACACAAGCACTCGCTAGAGTAACCAAACCAACAAAAAATTAATCTAGCATAATGAATATCAGGTTACACAAATCGAGATGATTAGACATGCATCTATGAAACGTAATAATGAATTGCAATAGCACAGCTAAGTCACTCGAATAGTAAGTTAAAAAGTACTATATGCACCTGAAAATTCTACCAATCTATAAATCATGAAAGATCAAGTCTCGTGGACAATGGAATGTGCAAGCAGATAAATGGGTTTTAAAAAGCAATTCTACCCGTCAACATCCCACTCAATGCACTAAACAGAACAACACATAAGCCTCCCACCCCCACTCTTTTAACGCAGAAACACATTTCAAATCTAGAAAAACGACACCGTAGGACACAAATCTCGCATTTTAGGATTGAAAATCACCTTCTGCGAGCACGGGCATGGAAAAGCTTGACGAGCTCATCAGTGGACATGTCGAGGAGGGCATCAAGATCAACCCCCCTGAAGCTAAACTTCTTGAACGTTCTCTTCTTTGGCTGTCCTGCAGCTGTCTCTGGATCAACATCGGCCTGTACATATGCATTTGCATAGAAAATCACAAAATCGGAAAATAATAAATCTGTTAATCTGCGAGTACAGAGAAAAGAAGAGATTTTACCATGGCTGTTTGTGGAGATTGAATTCGGGGAAGAGGGAGACTCTGGGGTTTGATGTTGGGAGTGACGCGGCTAGGGTTTCTGAAGATTTTTATATGCAGTACGGAAAATACGGGTCAGGGTAAGTGGAAACTATAGGCCCAAAGCCCGCGTAAGGGATATATGCACTTTTGAGTTGGGAAATTATAAAAAATCAAGTATTTAAAGATTAGAGTGCAAAAATTAGGTGTGAATTTTATTTAATCATA
>CAIGRH010022129.1:0-11124 GCA_903798295.1 Fraxinus nigra | reverse complement strand
TTTTTTTTTTTTTTTTTTTAAGGTAGTTGTCGTTAGAGTTTCATTTGTGGACATTTTTCTTGGAGTTAACAAATGATGTTGGGAAGATGCTGTTTAATTGCTTTAAACAGTTTCTAAACCTTTTGAACAACCTCGTCCAAAACCTTAAAACTGTTAGAGAGAGAACAAACTCATCTATTTAGATTATGTTTGCAACACACCTCCTCATTTGATGGTCAAATTCATTATTTTCATCAAATGGCTGATACATGCACAATAATTTATTAGTGGGTGATGGTACGACTTGAACCCAAGTTTTTGTTTGGTTCTCATACCATATTGAAAACTTTTAGAGGAGGTGGTTTAACAAAACCTTATGACTTTGGTTGTGTAATGTAACTGCTGAATCTTGCAGGAACACTTAAAGCTCTTGTTTTTACTAATTAGTTGATGATTTTTCATTTTCAGGTTCATCATGACATGACTGCTCCACTGTCTCATTATTTTATATTTACTGGCCACAATTCTTATTTAACTGGAAATCAACTAAGTAGTGATTGTAGTGACGTCCCAATCATACACGCTCTTCAGAGAGGTGTAAGAGTAATTGAATTGGATATATGGCCAAATTCCAGAAAAGATAATGTCAATGTGCTGCATGGGAGGTATGCTATTGGATACATTGGATACAATTTTTTAATGTGGATGCTAATAGGCTACCTGCTTAATAAATTGAAGCCTATGTTAACATAAGGTTAATTATAATTAAGCTTTGTACAATGTTGACCTTAAAGTGTACAGTGACTAGTCAAGCGTATAGTCAATGTAAAAGATGCACAAGTTTACAAACTGGGATACCTATCACCACTCTCAATGTACTGTAATTTAACAATGATCAATTATTCACAAGTAGATTAAGATAAAGAGAATGCAGTAACAATTATCCACTTTCTGGGTAGTTAATAAAGAAAACATTGCATTCATGGCTTCTAAGGATCTTTTTATGGTAAGTTAGATGGATCAGATCTTTGAGGAGCTAATTCAAGAGATTTCAGAATTATATTTTTATATGTTCCAATCGAGAATGTCCATTAAATCACTACCACGTTCTGTCTCTGACACTTTCTTCCAGAAGACATAATGTTAAGTGTGAGCATCTCTCTTATGTTTATAACCTTTTCTCAATGAATTGGAAGGAGAGAGAGAGCAGGATGGGGGGGAGGGGATACATGTATTTTTGGTATTAAGGTTCCTCTATCGACTCTCTTATTTCAATCCCGTGCCTGAAGAACATGTATCTTTCCTTTCCAATTATTACCTTCTGTAGGACGCTCACCACTCCTGTGCAACTCATCAAATGTTTGAGATCAATTAAGGAGCATGCTTTTTCTGCATCTGAATACCCTGTTGTAATAACACTTGAAGATCATCTTACTCCTGATCTTCAGGCTAAAGTGGCCGAGGTATGTATATATATTTTTATTGGGAATATTAAACATTCTCATGACCTGTTTTCCAACTAAACTCTAGATGATCACTCAAACATTTGGAGACATGCTGTTTTCCCCTGGTTCTGATTGCTTGAGGGAGTTCCCCTCTCCAGAATCACTAAAGAAAAAGATTATTATATCCACTAAGCCCCCCAAAGAATACTTGGAGGCAAAAGAAGTTAAGTTAAGAGAGAGCGAGTCAAAGAAGGGTAAGGATTCAGGCGATGATGAAGCTTGGGGGAAAGAAGTTAATTTCAAAGCAAAAAATGATGATGAGAAGGTGCATTACTTAACTATTTCACCATCAAGACCACTTACGTTCTCTTCAATAATAACTTCATACATGCCCATTCTTTTATAGGATGATGATTTGGACGAAAGAGAGGGTGACAACAATGATGAAGATGATTGTAAGTTGCACCAGAATGAGGCACCGGAATACAAGCACCTGATTGCTATTCATGCTGGAAAGGGAAAGGGTTCAATAAGTGACTGGCTGAGGGTTGATCCAGATAAAGTTAGACGTCTTAGCTTAAGCGAGCAAGAGCTTGAAAAGGCTGTAAACAATCATGGAAAAGATATTGTCAGGTATTAGCTAATCCACGTTTGAAGCATTTATATTCCAGACCACATCTATAGCTTTCAATTTCCAATTTAGAGTAATATTAGGAGAGAGAGAAGATATGCTCGAGGTATGAAATACCAATAGTTATCAATTTAATCAAACTTATTTTATCCAGTGGATTTCTTGTCTGTAGGCTGTCTTAAAATATTTTGAACTTTAATGTTATCGCATTTCTTTGATTTAGGTTTACTCAACGGAACATATTGAGAGTATACCCAAAAGGTACACGCTTCAACTCTTCCAATTACAATCCCCTAGTTGGGTGGATGCATGGAGCTCAGATGGTTGCCTTTAATATGCAGGTTATATTGACTTCTTGAGTATATGGGCTTTTTTTTTGCTTGAATTTTCTCAATTTATTACTTTCATGTAGTAGCTTGCAACAAACCTTTACGAATACTTAAGAAAATACTGCAGGATAATATGAAGTAGAAGAATATATAAACTAAAACAGTGCTGTCTGAGAGAGTTTTGCCTCAGTTGGTATATAATGTTGACTCGGACAAGTGAAAACTCATTATTTCGTATTTCAAATACAAAATGCTCATGCAGAAATATCAGATTGATGAAATGGTAATATGCTTTGTTCTTTTGTAACTTATAAATAAATTCTGAAACTTTTTTAACTACGTCTGTCACAGTTTGGAGAAAAAGGAAATTTTATCAAATAATTTGAGGTTTCTAACTCGAGTCCCTACAATAGTGTGAGATATGCCATTTTCTCAAATTTAAGTGTCGTATCAGAGGATCTTATTAACTACACTACCTGTCACTTTTCAACGTAATTTTCCAAGGCAAATTTTGCAGTTTCAACAAGACTTGAAGAGTGTGTTAAATCACATTTTTCATGTTTTTTTTCTTTGTAACAAAATGGATACTGAGTTCTTATTTTCTTTCTCAATTGGTATACTTTAATCTTTTTTCTATCTAACTAAACACCAGTTTTGCAAAGACCAAACTCTACGTGCTCTTTTATGCTCATGGACTTAGGAAGTGTCTTTCATTAGATGCTACAAGCATGCAGTCTTTGAGCATGTTTGGGGTGGCTTATTTTAAAAACAAGAACCAAATGTGTAGCTTTTTTTAAAAAAAAAAAAAGATGTGGACCCATTTAAGACAAGCCAAAATAAGCCCCATAGCTGGGGCTTATTTATTAGCATAAGCCACCATAAACACGATCTGTCTCTATTGCTGTTAGAAAGCGAAAAGTTTGACACTTAATCAAGA
This sequence comes from Fraxinus nigra, assembly GCA_903798295.1. Taxonomy (NCBI): domain Eukaryota; kingdom Viridiplantae; phylum Streptophyta; class Magnoliopsida; order Lamiales; family Oleaceae; genus Fraxinus; species Fraxinus nigra. Next base: position 7,803 of record CAIGRH010022129.1, on the reverse strand, counting down.
AACCACTTTTCATCAAAATGTAAATCCTCCGATGTATCGTGTTTACATATTATTGTTTGAAGAAATGAGAGTGATTTTGTTATGCATCACTAGCATGTTTTAGAATGGAGGATAGATTGTCTTGGACAAAACTGAAGAAAAAAAAGAAGTTAAATCTTATTCATTGTACCGTCCTATCCAATTCTGCATACCAAATGTGCAATATGAGCATTAAGATATTGCCTTTAGGATGTGTGGGTTGTAATGTAAGAAACATGACACTATTGTGAAGAGAACGCATTTCATTAAACTGTAAAGCGCCTAAAGTGTTATGCTATTTAGAATTGCTTAAAGCAAATACTAGACGATTTGACTCAATCATCTTGTCATGCTCTATTGGATGGCATGTTTATCCTATCATTTCTTTTATGTGGTAAGAGATTAGACATCATAATTCACATGACAAAAGTATAAAGTAAAAGTTTCTGGAACAGGGTTATGGAAGATCACTTTGGTTGATGCATGGAATGTTTCGGGCTAATGGTGGTTGTGGATATGTTAAAAAGCCTGAATTTTTGTTGAAGGCTGGTCCTCGTAATGAGGTCTTTGATCCTAAAGTCAAATTCCCTGTCTTAACTACTTTGAGGGTAAGTCGAGAATTCACTGAGCTGTTAACATTCAGTATTCACTAAAGACATTATTATGAAGGTGCCTTTACATCGACTGTGCTCATTTCCTCGCTTCGCTTCATTGTTTGACCTGATCAAATTTCCCTTACTATTGAACAGGTAACTGTGTATATGGGTGAAGGATGGTATTATGATTTTCGTCATACACACTTCGATACATATTCTCCTCCAGATTTTTATACCAAGGTAAAGAATATGGTTAATCATCTTATTGTTCTTTCCGTTCCAAACTTCCAATTCATTAATGCTCCATATGATTCTAGTTTGCCAAAAGGTCTTCCAAAATAACTCATGAATTGTAATAAATCTAATAGTTCCCTGTAAATACTAGCGTGCATTTGCTAAATGATGAGTCGCATGACCCATGCATGGGGCCTAAAAATAAAAAGTATTGGAAAAGAACAAAATTAACGTTTTTAACCTTCATATGAAGGACATCCTAGTAGTCAGAATCCAACTTCAGTTGATTTTCGAACCTGTGATGCTGCTATACAAGCATGTTGTAGGTTACTAAGTGGCTTGATTTTTTCTTTGCACAGGTAGGAATTGCTGGAGTTCCTGCTGATACTATCATGAAGAAAACAAAGATACTCGAGGATAATTGGATACCAAATTGGGATGAGACGTTTGATTTCCCATTAACAGTTCCTGAACTAGCAATGCTCCGGATTGAAGTTCATGAGTACGACTTGTCCGAGAAGAATGACTTTGCGGGGCAAACGTGCCTACCGGTTTCGGAACTGAGAAAAGGTATTCGAGCAGTTCCACTTCATACTCGGAAGGGGGTAAAGTACAAGTCGGTGAAGCTTCTTATGCGATTTGAATTTGTTTGATCCGTTTTTTAGACTAATTTTATATGGATTCTTGTGTGAGATATATTAATAATGTGCATATATACACCATCATCAAGTTGTGTAATTCTTTGTTAGATCTATCTTTCAGACTAATTTTATATGGATACTTGTGTGTGATAATAATGTGCTTATATACATGATCATCAAGTTGTGTAGTTCTTCATATGGATTAGTATCAACTAGGAAACGAGCAGTTCCACTTCATTCACAAGTCAACGACATTCTTATGCGATTTGAATTTGTTTACGTGCAATGAGAGCCAATAGATGGTGAATCATGGATAAAATGAAGCCAGTGCAGTTCCTTATAATTTTTTCTGAACTACAGCATTTTAGACATGAAATCACATGAAACATCATAGTCTTAAAAGGAATTAGACAAACCTAACCTAGTCAGTCCCATTGAATTTCTCTATGAAAGGTCCATTCAGATGGATTTAAGGTGGTTTTTCCATCAGAGGCAACTAGATCATATGGAGAATCCTCTGCAAATTCGGTGGGCATGGATTTCCAATGGAGTGATGGTTCCCATTCAGCTTCCTTCAGCACCTTGAGTATTTCTTCCACGACTATCTTACTTCCCTCAGCAGACAAGTGAACTCCATCGCTGAAGAAGAAGGAAAAATGATGATTAGGATTATTAGCAAGTTTGACCAGCTTAAGCTTAATCAAGTCTTCTTGGCAAGCTTGTTTGATTATTTAATATTTTCATAAACAGAAAATTCTGACCAAGTCTGGAGAATTGAGTTTAATTTGACAAAAGGTATTGCACTTACGTAAAGCAAGCAGTCAACCAATCTTCTCGTTTCTGAATCGCAGTCCAAAGATCAACAACCTTTATATGCATCTCCTCGCACAACTCTATACAAGCTTCTGAATAATTCCGGCATAATTCATTTGTTCGAACTAGCTCGCTGAGGTATGAACTGTTTTGGAAACAAAGGATATTGTGATCCAACAATAAAGGAAAAGACAGGTAGTATGCAGCCAAAAAAAGTACCTTCTGGTTTCAAGAAGTTTAGCCTCATTGACGGGTGGACAACTCAGAAAGATTATGCGAATTGTCTCCGAAAGGCTCTGAAATTCAGATGCAGTTTTAGAATTGGAAAGGGAAAACACAGACTAGCCTAAACATTTTCTTTCTGAGGACGTCTACCAGAGAAGTTATAACATCTGTTTTCATTACCATATTTATTGAAACAATAATCATTAACACTGCTGAGTTTGTTATATTATCCTCGAATATCTTGCACTTTACGGCATAAACAAAACGTCTCATCTCTAAGAACTTGAACTTTAGATGAGGTGATTCAACACATGATCAACTAAAACATCTCACATTTCCAAAAAGAATTTGACTTGATGAAAATTACCTAAACTGAACGAGTTTTACACAATAATAGAGACAAAACACTTTACCTTGAGATGGATTGCTATTTTTTTCATGTTTTCAATATACTCTGGAAGTGGAACGTGAGGACCAAGTCCAGATGAGTGAGGTCCCATAGAATCATTACCGCCAAAATATACTATCACCAATGACGGCTGAATAGCAGCATCCTGAGAAAGAGAAACGCCGTGTTCAGCATCAGAGCACAGCCAATGGTCATAAAGATATCTGATATCATCGTGATTTTACCAAATTAATCAGTTTCATAATACATGTTTCGTTCTCAGGGAAATCTTCATACTCTGTTGAACATCTCTAAACATTGACTACGAGAGCATTAGTCAAAAGCTAATGCATAAATCAGTTTACCGTATTTTAGATTTCGGTGAGTTTCCACACCATTGCATTGAGTGTTTTTTTTTTTTTAAATAACAGATAAACCAACAAATATAATCGATGCGAATTTTTTTTAATGCATTTTTCAATTCATATCATTTGAACTTTAAAAGCAGTTATTGGTAGCACGCTGTGAAGTACCTTTGGAAAAACTTGATCGAGGACTTGGATGGCTCGTCGTGAATTCCAACCATAGTAGCCTCGGGAGATTACATCAGCCTACAAGGGGTAAATGGAGAAGCTAATGATGCATACAAATGAGTTAAAACTGCTCTAGTATTCTACATCTTAAAATATGTGGGATCTGAAACTTTTGGGTCCAAGTCCACTGCTGTGATGTAATTAAGTTAAATACGCGAGAAGCCTATTTGCACCTATTCACAGAAATTCTTGACTAAACTATATGCATGAAACAAACAAACAGTTCAAGATTGAGCACACAAAGGACATCAACTGCACAGAAATGAAATAAGAAATATAAGCACAAGCTGTGAAGAATTTAAGGTTCGTAATTTTCAATAAAAGGCATGGACACACAGTTCATCAATATGGAAGGCGGGTAACTTAGGAGGACATATAAAGACTTCAGCAGATGAAAATAGAAGTGTACATTTAAACGGACATTGCATCATGAGGAGATGAATTTAGTTCTTAAATGAAACTTTTTCTATCATGAAATTTTAGCTCCACGATTCTTCCATAACAAGCATCATGACCCGGGTAACAGAGACAGACATTAGCAACATGGACAAAATTTAGTAGACAGTAGACTTGTTAATTAGTGAAATTTTAATACGAGTTCGTGACATAAGATGGACATCAGGACATGGTCTGGTGCAATGACTAAACAAAGAATAACAACTGTAACATATGTAAAGGTAAATCCATAACTGCAACTTTGAATTTTCATTATGGTTTATTCTGAAATCACACATCATCTGGTGCAAAACTCACTATAATGTGCACAATTAACTGAGAGCCCTTTAATATCAATGCGGGATTTTTTATTTTTTATTTTTCTCTATATGAGAACCTTCTTAAGGGGAAAATACTGCTAATATTTCTCATGCCCCAACTAGAGCACATCATGAATCGCTTTTTCTCAAAACAGTAAGAAATCTAATAATTCTTTCATTCTGGAACGAACCATCAATATTATTAAAGACAAAAATTATTTTTACTTGTATGACATGGTCATTTATCCTGATTTTAGTTTTTATAGATAACGAAGTGAGGGACACATGTTCCATACACTATTGTTTTATTACTATAATATCGTCAAATAACTTAGATAAGTTTCTGTGAGTTCCCTAGGATTGTTGGCAACAGGGTTATAATGTATCAGTGATTTCGCATGTTTAGCCGGTTGAAGTTGAATGATACGAAAGAAACAGGATTCAGCGGTAAGATGTACTATGAACAGGAGAAGATGAGCGGCGACGCAAAAGAAGAAAGCACTGATGAGAAATTTGTATGAATATTTAAAATTTATTGCTGTTCTGTAGTTATGAATGTCTGATATGGAATGCAACATAGCGACTTCAGAATTGAGATCATTGAAGAAATAAAACAAAATATGAACTCATTTTTGTCATGCTTTCCATAGTGCGAACCACAATAATTTTGATGTCATCTTATTGCAAGTTCATTTTTAAGGTAAAAGTAAAGATCCAAAGACATCAAAAAAATGTCTACATGCTTGCACACGAGCTGATACACATCCTGCAGCATATCGATATGAATTGAATGAACAGGCAGGATGGCACAAGTTCCAGACCTGGCAATGTACCCCTTGAGAGAATATCAGCTTAAAGAAAATACAAGGGGTAAAAAACCCAAGAGCATTCAAACAGGACTAAACAAAGAAGACAAACACGACTTCAATTGTTCCATAAACTACAAGCAGTCGTGCTATTTCAAAATTAATGTTTTGAACAGTGACGAGAGTATTTTCAAGAAAACTCCTTCAGTTGACTTACAGTTGGAGAGAAAGTTCAAATGGGGACTAGTTTACAAGAAAATGTGGTAACTGATATATTGAGCCGTTACCCCAAAACTAAATCCATTGTTCAAGAATGAATAATTTTTTTCTTTGAGAGCTTAGAACTAAATCTGAGTAATTTTTGTTTAAGAACTAAATATGACAAATACCAGAAACGAAGAGAGAATTTGAGTGCAGATACTTAATTTTTGTGCAAGAACTGAAAGATAGGTTTGGACCGTTTGATTTCCTTTATCATAACTAGGACTACAACTAGTTACACAAATTAAAGTCTTTGATTCCAGAAGTCCTGTAAATGTAAACAGCAGTTTATTACTTGTAACATAAAACATAGTAATCAATATCTTTGAGACTATTGCAGCAACGTGTATGCATGTTTTCCTCCCAAACCATTACACACCTTGTCAAAGAAAAGTTCTGTCATAGGAGCTTTTAGGTTTCAGTTATCTATGCACTATCTACCATTGTTAAACTTGAACCCAAGACCTATACTGGCTCTAATGACCTGGGTTCAAGTCTCATCACCACATATATATAAAACTCGAACACAGGTGAAAGGGTGTTGAAATCTAAATTTAAATAAATAAATAAAAAGTATCCCTCTAATAAACCTAGATAAAACATGAAGGGATGCCAGGGAGATTGCGGATACAGAATATGGTTATGTTAAAATATAGTTTTTTTTTTTAAGATTTGCAAGAATTTTAATTATCAAAAAATTGATCAACATTCTCATAAAGTTGCAAATACACAAAATAAAATAGCCAGGCCATCAAGATCCCTTATTCCTTACGTAACAAGAGAGAGACCTAACCAATCTGCTTCAGCACGCCGTAATAAATTAGACGAATAAACAAATACCCGGCACGCACTAATCAAACAATTCACCGTGCATATACCATCAGATCAAATCTTTTTCTCAAATAATCACAAATACGTTCAAAGAAACGAAATATGAAATTCAAGTTTAAATGCACATAATAATCATCGTTGATTCCAAGGTAAGAAAAAGAATTGCGATTTCGTGCGATCTCGTGTGTATGTGTGCAAGAGAGAGAGAGAGATTTACTTTACGAGCGTAGATATCGGAAAGTATGGCACCCCATCCGCCATTGCTGAAACTGAGCTGAACTATGGACGATCCAAACAACACGAACAGTGGCCTCTTTGGTCCCACCATTTTTTCTCTCCACTTTCTATTGCCTGGGAGATTTTATGCAGTCTTATGCAACTCCCTGTTTTTATTTCACTCTGCTCTGCATTAATTGCAGAAGGGAGGTTCGGATTGAACGATGAGAGACTGAGTCCTGTTACATCCACATTATTTTTTTCTTTTATTTTTCAATAAAATAATATTTTACGTCACATCAATAATTTAAATAGCAACTAAAGAATGTCATATGTTCAATGTGCTGAGCCGGTTGTTCGAAGATTGGTTCAAGACATTTTTTCTAACCCCTTCTTATCCTGAAAAGTAGGGACACCTTGTGTTTTTGAATGAATAACCGATTTCGGCTAACCTAAACCCCTCCGTCCATTTAGGCCATCAAGGGTACACCGTACGTGAATATTCATATGTTATCTATCGACTACGCCTTTCAGCAAGATAGACACAAAAACAGGATTCAATTACTTGTGAAAGTGTAGGGATTAAATTAAGAAATTGAATAGGAGAGAAAGTTGTCGTCTAGTCCTAATCTTTCGCCTTAGAAGTTCTTTTGTATGCAATCCAATGTCGTTGCACCCAATGATTAAAGCAGTGAAGGTCAAGCCAGCGTGTCGAAGGTAAAAGCGTAGACACGAATCATAAATATTAAATAAGATTTAATAATATGTCGATGTGTATATTTAATAGTGGTACGAGATATGTGGATTGCCTGTTAGAAGGATAAGGACATTGAATGGTCTATGACAAGTACACGATCCGTGGCATGGAATGACACATATGTAAGGGATAGCCTATGTAGTTAATAACACACCAAACCATTCAAGCATCTTAATTACTTCTTACCTTCCAACATTAAAATGACCGACTTTATGGGATAAACAGTGTTAAAACCCATCTCAAACTTTAGCCCTGATTTGACCACCATTATTTCAATTTTTTTTCCACGTACTTATTTTCAACCACACATTCACACGATAAAATATTTTATACGTAAATCACGAATTTTTCCTTACTTTTTAATCATTCATTCTCCTAAAAATCATTATTCAAAATATTGTTTTTCCAATTTAATGGTTGTCAAACAGGAGCTTAATGCAATTGTATTCATCCCCTTCACCCATCTCCTATCGAATGGTATTTGGAAAAATTGTGGTGACGTTTTGAATTTAGGGTTCACTTGACAGGATTTTTTTTTTTTAATTTTTTGTTTTTTGTTTTTTAAATTTTTTGTTTTTACTTTTCAGAATATTATTCAAATATATTTTGCATAAATATCTGCTCCAAGTTTTAGGTTTTATTTCCAAACAAGGCTTATTAGCACAAAAC
>CAIGRH010022068.1:0-12105 GCA_903798295.1 Fraxinus nigra | reverse complement strand
TGTAACTAAAGATTCTTATAATTTTTTTCTTTTTCATCATTTTTTATGAAAAATATCTATTTGTAAAAGACTAATTTATAATTAAGTTTAATACATTGATTTCTTGTTTACTCTTAATACATATATATAATTTTTTATTTATTTAATTAAGGTGACTTAAATTTTTATTCTTTTAAAAATCTTCTTATGTTATACGGGGAGGTGAAAGGAATTGTGGGATATATGAAATTTTTACACTATTGTTCTAGATCCACGTGAATTATATTTTAAATAAAAGTTTTAAAATGAAAATTTATATAAATTTATGAAAGACGTATATTAATTTCATACAAATCCATAAAAAAATCCACATAAGTCATTACTTAAAAAAAGTTCAAATTTTTTTTTCAAAAATCTCAATTGATTTTAAAAATTACAATGTATTGAATTGAAACTTCATAAAAGTCTTTGTACACAGATTCTAAAAGCGATTCTTCTTCTTCTTCTTCTTCCTTTTTTTTTTTTCTTAAACCAAAAACTCATATGGCTAGTAGGTTTCAATCCGTCCCTTACCTGCCCATTCAAGCCTTCCAATATCCAAGTGTTGGGTATTCAAAATGTTAATAACTTTCAAATATTTTTATAAAAGTCTTTAGGTACTAGTTTTTAAGCTGAAAGTACAAAAATAAAATCTCAAAATTTGTGTCTCATTCATCCCAAAATTATAGGAGACTTTCACTAAAAATAAAAAAAATAAAAAAACTACATATTTTGTTCTTTTAATATTTCTCTTCCATTTTCCCTCCTACAAACGTTAGAGCCATGATTAAAAAATTATTATTACTTTTTATTGATTATATTTTTTTTCCATTTTCTATTTTCTCTCTCTTATTATTTATCTACATTTTCCATGAAAAAAAAATTTAAATTGCTATTAATGATTCTTAATAACATTTTTTCATCCAAATTCTTATTTATTTTTAATAAAAAATACCAATTTGTAATAAGATTTTATGTTAAAAAAAGATCAAATTATAATTAAATCTAAATATATCGATTTATTGTTTACTTTTTAAAGGTATAACGTATTAATAATACTGAACATGATTTTTTCTTTATCAAAGAATAATATATTTATTTAATTAATTAATTAAGGTGACTTAAATTTTTCAATTTTTAAAATATTTTTTATTACATGCAGAGGGAAAGGGATACCATGGGGATCGAACTCTACCTCCATGAGAACTTCAAATTATTGTATTAGACACGTGAATTCTATTTTAAATTAAAGTTTTCAAAAGTCTTATCAATACTACAAAAAATTATAAAAGTTTTAAAATAAAAGTTTTCATAAGTCTACAAAAGACTTTCACTAATTTTATACATATTTATAAAAATTCATGAATTTCACCAAAATCCACCACTTAAAAAACTAGAAAAAGTCTCCATTAAAATAAAAAATAAACCCAAAATTTTATTTTTTTCCCAAAAATAAAGCATTTCCTTTTTAATCCATTCGACGGGCAAATCGTTATATTGTAGATTTTCAGAGGACCTCTAAGCAAATTCAGAAAAGACAACCTAACACAAGGAAACATCGGCCGTCTCTCCCAAGCACACACTGCTGATAGATAGACAAATTCCATTACAAATATTATCATTTACTCTCTCTGGGATCTCTTTTTTCTCTGTTCGTCACAGTAAGCATACATATCTCGCTATTTGTATGATTTTGTTTCTTTACCGCTTTCTTACATTTTTTGGCTCCAAATCTTGAGCTAATTTCTCTTTTTACTGTTAATTACCCTTGTTTGTCTACTGTAGCTTTTATTTCAGAATTTGTAGCATTTGTTTCATGCTTACTTGTAAATTAAGGGTTTTGGAGGTGTACAATATTCGGATTTTCTTTTATTCACCGTCTCTAATTAAGGTAGGTTTGGATGATAGAGTTGGAACAGTAAAGGTAAACATTAATTATAGGAAACTAATTGCACAGTTGTTATTTGGAAGGTATTAAAAAATAAGGTAGTCTTGAATTCGAGCCTGTTCGCTTTTGTGTTGATATAAAAGCAGAGTGGAGTACCTTTTATTCTCCTGACTTTCAAGGGTTGTTCTGTTGAAAAATATTGAATTAGAATGAAATGCAGATGAAAGGAAAGACTACATTAGCTAATAATCAACTGTGGGCTTTGAATAACTTGAATTTTATTTGTTCAAACTTAAGTTGATTTTGCATTAGTTTCCGATTCGAGATCATATTTTTCTTGATTTCCACTACACAGTCCCAATGATAGGTCTCCAAATATTGCAAAGTGAATCTATGGTTTTATCCTTTTTAATGAATAAATTGCCTCTAGTCTCCAAACTTAAGTTGATTTTGAATCAGTTTCCTATTGAATATCAGTTTTCTTGATTACTACATGGTATTATCTGTGTAACCTGCCATATCTTCAGTGTTTGAGAGGAAGATCTAACATTTTTTTGTCTTCAGTTAGATACAATCTGTCCAATGCAAAACTTCTTGAGAGGTCATTATATTATTTCCTTCTCATCTATTGCATTGGTGAGAGGAATCGACAATCACTAACCTTGATTGAGTATGAACTGGAGGATCCAACCAAGAAAAATAATTGCAATTGTATGGAGTTCTCCACTTCATGCCTCCGTGGAATCATCAACTCAGATTTGCCTCCATCCATGAAGTTTTGAGGATGCCCACAATAACACCTTGTTACGCCATTGTGTACAAATTTGGGGTTCATAGCCTTTTTTTTTTTTTTAAATAACGCACAAGCGAATATGGTTTTGGATAGTATCTCAAGGATTTTGGCTCAGATATATGTTGAGGATTTGGGGATAAATGCACATCCAGGATGAAAATACTTAAGAAAAATACTGTGATTTCATCCCCTTTTTTGTTCAAATCATAAGGATAGAAATCAGACTTAGGATGGGATATCATAGGTTATTTAGGTGGGTTTGTTTTGGTATTAGAGGGAGGAATTAGATTATCAAAACGTCAAAAATATATTTGAGTTTTCTGTAATAAATTTAGTTGTTGTTTGAGCCCCAAAAATGGGTTCTGTAATAGTTATTTTTTAGAGAACGTGTAGTTAAAAAACAAGAAAAAAATTTGGGTTTACGTGCAAAATTATTTTATTTGGAGAATGTGTGGTTAGAAATGAGCTTGAAGTATAATGAGTTTTTGTAGATTGGAGCTCAAACATGGCCTAGGGTGTGTTTGAGCTACATATGATGAAAAATATTATTTTATTGAAAAATGTGTGGTTGAAAATGAGTAGAAGAATGAAAATGAAATTTTAATGTGTACCAAAACATGGGCTTAATCTTGTTATCAAAAATATCAAACCTAAAAAGTTATAAATTTTTTATAAACTGAAAACTGAATACAGCTTAAAAACAGCAAACCAAACGTCCCTTAGTGTTTAATGTTGTTCTAAAAGGGTGTTCCTTTTCTTTAATTATTCTTGGCTATATGTGTTATTTCTTCGTTATTATTTTCTTGATGTCATAGCATTCTTTATCCTTTTTTTGGTTGTAATCACGCTTATAATAATTAATAAATTTGTGTATCTTAAATGGAAAAAATTCCATTGTTTAACTTTTGAGATGAACCTCGATAGAGTATTGTGGATGGAAGAGCTTTCATGTTGCTAAGGACTAAATATGGGTAAGACTTTGATGAGTTGCATTGAGAAGTTGAAGGATACTGAAATTATGTGAACAATTATCGTGTTCTTTACATGAATCAGAAGTGAGAATTTGGTGATTCAGTAAAATGTCATTCCTTGTGCTCTCAAAGATGATTGAGTTGCTGTTGATGTTATAATATAATTTCCCCGACTCGGTGGCTTCATGGTTTCAAACTGGAAGCAACACCAAGTTCTTTGTCTGGCTGCCAGTGGGCACATGTTTGCATGTATGTGTTTTGGCATTTCTCATGTGGCTACAAGACGGGTATAAATATAAATTATCTTAGATATTAGGCATGAGATTTTTCCGACTAATACCTTGTTGTCAGCTTTTTGTCTTCAGATTGCGTTTTCGTAACCTGTCTCTTTACTCATTGCGTGTGTTTGAACAACTTGATTTTTCATTTCACTTTTCTACAAGAAAAAAAAATGCATCTTGATAGGAAAGTTGTTTTATAAATATTGGATAAATATTTTGTACTTATCTATGCAGCAGAACTTATTTTTTTTCAATTTGTTCTTCTCAGTAAAGACCTTATGGCTGAACTTGATCCTAGTTTAAATGAAAGTGAACTAGCACATGAACATGAATATGAACTCCAAATTCAGCATGAACCCGAACCTGAACCCGAACCCAAACCCAAACCCGAACAAGAACAAGAACAAGAACAAGAGCAAGAACACCAAAATGGAATACCAGATAACTCACATCCCGATGAAAACCAGGATCTTGGAGATGATTCAGTCGCTAGAGGAGATGTAAAATGGCCAGGGTGGCCCGGAGAGAGTGTTTTCAGGATGTTGGTGCCTGCACAGAAGGTTGGAAGTATAATTGGACGTAAAGGAGAATACATAAAGAAAACATGTGAAGAGACAAAAGCTCGGATTAAGATCCTTGATGGTCCTTCAGGAACAAGAGAAAGAGCTGTAAGTTAACTTTTGTTCCCTTGATTTTCATTTAACTATGAAACTTTTATGGTCAGCCTAGCATGATGGACTTAACTATTGCTTACCTTTCAGTTGGTATTCTTACTAGCTCGTGCTATGGTTTTTCTGCTTCTTCACTGCACATTCTGTTGGTGGGCTTTTCTATAGACTATTTTTGGTTGGAATATAAGTATATACACGTTGCAGTTTAGGTCACTAGAGCGTAACTTGCGATAACTGTCATGAGTTTATTAATAGAACTAGATAAAACTGGGTGCATAATGAATGGAAGCCAAAAATAAAACATGATACTCTAATATATGCAAAATTTACATTTCTGTATGATATTTATATTATTCTATTATATAGATTTTTATTTCCTTTCTTTTAATGGTGTTTAAGTCTTTGGTTCGTGAGAGGTGAAATGACTTGCTTATTGGTTCAGTTTCTAGTCAATTGACATATGCCTTCTCTTTTATTTTCATGAATTTTTGGCATGTCTACTGCTGCTGTCTTTGTTACATTAATTAACAATAGGAATTCTCAATTTCAAGAAACCATAGATATATAAAAAGTAGATGAGGTTGCCGTTGACTAATCTGTCTGTTACATGACAAGATTTTGTGATCTTTTTGCATGCCTGTTTTTCTTGATTTAGTCAGCGAATCAGATGTTAGGAAATGCTTCTGATGCGTGCAAAAATAGAGGCCTAATAATACTCTTCATATACCTGCCAGAGTGTAGTTTCAGTTGGTGTAAATGATGTGTTAATTAATTTTCTCATAATTGGGTTCCATCAAGTACATCTATTTATATGTATATGCGCATTGATGTATGCACGTATGTTTAGAGAGTGGGAGAAAGAGAGGGAAGGAGGGATGCCCGATTCCTCCTAATTCCAGCACCCAGATTTAACATCTATGTATGACCTTCAATTAAAATCAAATGACTCCTGCACGAGGCAGGGATTAGGGAGGGATGTTAAATTCCTACTTCACTATCACTTGCAACAGCTAGATTGACCAACTACCGATGATCTTCAGCTAAATTTGATGACTTCTATGGGAGGGAGGTAAGGCATTAGTGAGACGTATCAAATTATCTATACTAGTCACATGGACATAATCTTAGATTCTTATTAGTACTTATCTAAACTAAAACAATAAATACAATAAAAATCTTATAATTGAAAACTAGAAATACGAACAAATAATAACTTTCCTAAAAATAAAAATAAGCTTGTAACATTCCACTAAGTGAATAGATCTTTCTTTTCTTGAAATCTTTCTTCCGATTCATGTCTCTTCCAATCATGGAATCGTGATTCAACATAGATTCTACATCTTGAAACCAAGTCAATTTTGGGGCCACTTTATGATAATGAAACCTACCAGCAAAAAGCATTCCCCTTGGAAACACCTTTGTTCTCAAGGGTGGACTCTTATGAAACAATTCGTCGTTTCTTCGGTTCCAATTTATGACCAGATATAATTCCTTGAACTTCTCTTGAAAACGCTCCATTGGATTAAGCATATATTCGATATCTAATTTTGTCTTTATTAATGGAGAACTTTTTGGAATTTCCAAGTTGCGATACTGTGGCCCAGGTTTCGCTCCAAGAGAAGCAGATCTTTTGTGGTCAAAATTTCCCTTTATTTCTGGCGTTTTTTCTTTTGTCTTGGTGTCACACTCTTCTTGTCAAACTTAGGATCCGAAGTGGCCGCCCCACTGGATTTAATTAGAGAAGATGTTTGACCTTCTAACTGCATCATTTTCTTGACCCCCACACTTGATTCTTGTCTTGTGTCACAAGTTTTCCTATTTGTCCCATAAGTTAAAGAATATATCTCAAAAAATGTCCCAATTAGGATTAGGAGTGAAATGATGCCCCCAAAAGCGTCAAACTTTAATACATTGATATATGATGCTTATATCTAGCACTCATTTGATATCCACCATGTATTGACTAGAATGCATCTACATAAAATCTTAGGGTCCGTTTGATAAACTATATTTTTCATTTTCCAACTTTTGTAGTGTTTGATAAGCAAAATTTTCCCGGAAAAATATTTTTCAACTCTTCAAATTTTTCACATTTTTGAGGAAAATAAATTCTTGATGTTTTGGTAGGAAAATATTTTCCAAACTCAAAACACAATGGTTAAAAAAATTTCACTTTTATTGACAATTTTCATGCAAAACAAAGTCAAACGGAATGGTATTCGATATGATTATTTTTTTCAATTATTTTTTTTGTTTTTTTGGCAATTGGAACAAATTATAGGCCCGATGGTAGAAAACGTTATCACTTTAATGGATAATTTTCATAAAAAATGAAGTCAAACGGATACCAAACTTTCAACATTTTCCATGGAAAATTATACCAATCAAACACAATTAATTACAATTCCCAATAAAATAATTTCTAGGAAAATCTTTGCTCTGTAAAACATTTTCTTTCCACCCATTTTCCAACTTTCTATCAAATGGACCCTTACTGTTAAAGAAGTGCCAATGTCTCTGAATTTAATGGAAAAGAATTGCAAAAAACTTTAAACAGTTTCCTCCATATTCTGTACCACATTTGCTAGAAAAGATGTATTAATTCATTCAAACATCAATGGAAAAGGGCCTTGTAGGACAACGCCGTTGTTAGAGAATATCACCGTGTAATTTTTGAAGGACCAAAGAACATGTTGAAGGTCTTCACCTTGAAGGCATTGGTACTTTAAAATTAAATAACTCAAAAGGAACAGAGTGAACTCAGGATTGTACAATACAGAACAAAAAAAATGTATTGACAAGAATACATACCCTTTGATGACAAGACTCCACCCTATGATCAGAAATATTGGAAGGGCAAATTAGATGGACCTGATTTATCATGACTATAAGATCCTTTACCTCTTGAGTTTTTGGATAAAATACATTATCCAACTAAGTGTTTTGCCGCCAAAATAACACGAATACTGATAAGAGAGCATTGTGAATATGGGGACTATGGTTCAAATGATTATAGGTAACTAAACCAGAATTATGCCTTATCGGCTCTTTCTGAAGATCCACAAGTGAGTCATTTCCTACCTTGATATGAAATGATAGATGTGAAGGATACAAGTGGATAATAAATCTCTGCTCGCTACTGTAAGTACCATTCGAGGCAATTCGCATCCATTTTGTGACGGATTATATATGCTTTTGATTATATAACATTTGAAAAGAATTAGATTCTTACCCACCTAATATGGTATATTCTTAGTAAAAAAATACCATAAAGCAAAACTCCATGGGCTTTAAATACAGAATGTCTTGCGACAAAGTGACAGTTTATTTGCCCATCAAATACTCTAGCAAACTTTAACCTTTTTAATCATTTCCCATTACATCAATAATCCCGCTAATCCTCATTTGCACTTTCTCAAGAAAAGCTTATGTCACTTGTTGAATCAAATCTCTCTTGAACAGAGACCGAATGGTGTAAATGAGCGCCACAAAGCTCTACTGAATTAAAAAATAATCATGGAAATAATATTACATAATTATCTTGCATGGGAAAGAAAAATCTGAATATCTTGAACTACCGTTTCTGTTGACTGCCCTAAGTCCATTTTTATGCCTTTTTGGCTTCTTGAACTGAATGTCGTGTTACTTGTATCTTTCACTTTGTACCTTTCTTTTAAAGGCATTGCTTGATTTTCTTTATTTCTATCTCGGTTTTATATATTTTCTTCTATATTATTTTTTGGTATCCTGCAGGCTACATGTATATGCAGTTTTTCCATCTGGTTTGGTGCTTTGTTTATATAGTCATTTCGAATTTACTTAAGAATTTGCGCGCAGTCCCAACTAAGTCGGTTGTAATGATGACCGTCCAACCCTTTACTTCCGGCTATTCAATGCTCTTTCATTTTTCTGATTAGACAAGTATTATATAAATGATAAAATTCAGAAAAATGTCAACATAATATTTCATAGCACGAGCTAATATAAGAAGATTTGAGCCTTTGTGGTTTAACATGGGGAATTGGTGATGATGCTTGATGGTGCAAAGTTGAAAAGGAGGATCCATACGAGTACGAGACAGTTAAAAATTGGGTAGAATTGAGTTGTACAAATATGTAAATACACATTCATAGTTGCCATTTTCTTTGATCCCTATTTTGCAATATGAATTTTATTCTGCAACACACTTTTTTCAATGAAGAATTTCTATAGCTGCTAGATAGTTGGGTTGTACTAGAGCTGATGTTGTTATCTTGTGGATAGGTTATGGTATCTGCCAAGGAAGAGCCTAATGCTCCTCTTCCTCCTGCTGTAGATGGTCTCCTCAGGGTTCACGAACGTGTTGTTGATGGGCTGGATGGTGATTCTTCTCTTGGTCCACCAGGTGCCGGAGGCAAAGTTTCAACAAGGCTGCTTGTTCCAGCTGCTCAAGCAGGAAGTTTGATTGGAAGACAAGGCACAACAGTTAAATCCATTCAGGAAGAGTCCAATTGTGTTGTTAGAGTTCTTGGAGCAGGTTTTTCTCTTTGCATTGTTTTAGCTCTATGAAAATATGGTGCTTGAATTACAGCTGTATATCTGGGATCACTTCTCTTGCTGAGTATATATATTTCCTTTTATCTCTGTATGTCCAAGGTAGTTCGTTCACAATAAGTTACTTGATTATTGATATAATTTAATGGTTTGCAATATTCCGTTATCGGTCTTTAACTTATTTCATCTTTTGTGAAACTGGTAACTTCCCTGTGAGTTTGGAAGGAAGCAGATTGGATTTTAGAGTTTGTAGTGGAGTCCCAACTTACTTAATTCTCTTCACATTGCAGAAGATTTACCTGTTTTTGCTCTTCAAGACGATAGGATTGTAGAGGTAGTAGGGGAGCCTGCTGGCGTACATAAAGCAATTGAATTAATTGCTACTCATCTGAGAAAATTTTTAGTCGATCGCAGCATAATTTCTATAATTGAAATGCAGGTTAGTGTTCCTTTCATTATAAAATCCAATTCAGCTCAAATTTTCATCAGTTGAACATATTGATTGGACCTAACTGAATGCCCTTATTGTTAGATGCAAATGCCCAACTCCGATGTGGACCACATGCCTCCTGCCCAATCTTGGGGTCCACCTCCTCAATCTTTTCCACCAAGTGCACCCGGAGGTCCTGGATATGGAGCTGATCATCGTTTTGCTCCACCTCCTAGGCAATTTGATAATTATTATCCACCTGCTGACATGCTGCCTCCACCAGAAAAACAACCCCATCATGGTATATCTGCCTATGGAAGAGAAGGTCCAATGCCAGTGCATTCTTCATCGAACCAGTCTGCACCATCAGTAGTCACTCAGGTAGTTCTGTCCTCATTTTGATTTTATTGACATCTGATAGGAGAATTATAGTTGGAACAACGAATTTTCTTAGCCCTTCTGAGCCTTCTTTTTTTTTTTGTGACACCATCAAACCGTCAACATACAGTATCTTATGAAATTTCTGTTATCACAGTTTAAGTAAGAAACAGGGGATTTATATGCTGGGAGCTCCATCAAGATCTTCATAGCATCTTTCAAGTGGTGCAAAATTATCTCCAGATTTGTGTTTGATGGACCTTTGTACTCATCTATTAACCGATCACTTTGCAGGCCATGATTAATTTAGTCATAAAAAGATTGCTAGACCCTATTTTACAGGAAAAGTTTGCTGTTGGTTACATCTTGCCTAGGTTAGCTATGATTTGGTTAAACCCATAGTTACTTCTGACAATAGTAGGCACGCCTTTCTGCTAGATGAGAAAATTCCGGAGCCAAAAAATTCAGCCTTATCTCTCTATGTTTTGTGTGGTTCAGATTCTTGACTTGATACTTTATCTGGTTTCACTTTAGCTAATTGAATTTTCAGTTAGCTTGCACAATGAAAAAGAAGAAATTATTAGTGTACCAGGGCTGCTAGTCGATATAAACATGATTAAATGATGCAAGTAAAAAGCAAATGAAAATGGAGAAGACCAAAAATAAATTTGGGTATATATTCAATTGTGACTTGGATGAATGATTTGAAGTGGTGATTTTGCAGGTCACACAGCAAATGCAAATTCCGCTTTCTTATGCTGATGCTGTAATTGGCACACAAGGTTCAACAATAAGCTATGTTCGGAGGGTTAGTGGTGCTACTGTTACCATTCAAGAAACAAGGGGGGTTCCTGGGGAGATGACGGTTGAGATTAGTGGAACTGCTTCTCAAACTCAAACTGCTCAGCAATTGATCCAGGCAATCTTATGAACCCTAACTTTAAATTGATTTTCCAAAGCTGCCGTCTTTTTCTCATAAATTTTTGTTATGCATAACCCTGAAAAATTTGTCCATGGTGATTTCCAACCTTGTATATCTGCCTCTCTTTGTCATGTGTGCCGATGAAGTTGACGAGCAACAAACTTGTGGCTGATTTATACTCCTTTTTCATTTCATTTCATTTCTGCTTTGTTTTTTCCAATGTCATGTTAGGCCATTAAAAAACCCAGTGATGTCACAAAGTGATGTTTTAGTTTCACCTCTGTAACTAGAGGTATAAATTGCCTGAGATGGGCTTGGTTTTGGTGGGGGCCTTACCTGTGCGGGCATGAACTAACTGAATGACTGTTTTTGTGTTTCTTGTTTTTTCGCTAAAAATAATTTTGTTTTGCAATGGATTCTGTGTTATGTAGAGTCCAACCCGACGGACTCTTCATTAATGAATGGAGGGTCTGCCCATGACACTGTCGGTTTTAATTTTTGCCTTTTCTTTTCCATTTTTGTAAAATTGTAGTCCTGGCACGACCAGGGCAGACCTAATGCCTATTTTTACACATATATCCGTGGCAACAGTTTTTGCTTCCTTTGCTGTGCTGCCACCTCTTTATTACTGAAAGGTCAAATTGCTATGGACTAAATTAATGATGAAATCGATGTCTTGCAGAATTTCATAGCAGACGCTGCTGCTCCACCTCAGACCCAGAATGTTCCATCAAATGATCAAGTCTATAACTCTTATGCAGCCCACGGTTCGGTATACTCGTCTCCCCCTTCCAATCCTAATCTTGCTGGGCAAACCGGACGTTATGGTTCAGTCTATGGTGGCAACTATGGTTATTAAGTTGGGTGATTAATTTAGTGTGAGGCTGTCATTTTGTGACTGGCTTTTGTGACTGGCTGGATAGACGTACTGTGTGATCCTTGTATGATGATTGCAGTATTATACTTTCAGGGAACCTGTAAACGAAAAATTAAATATACATCTAGCAGAAGTTAGGTTTAATTTGATACAGAGCCAATTGGATACTGATGTTTTCACCTTACGAGGTTTTCTGTCAGCAGCAGAAATTATTCTACATGTACCTGAACAACTTGTCAATCGTTGCATATTTGAGTCTTTTGGATAGTTTGTGAGCTTTTAGCGAATGATTGGTATGCTCGATTGACATATTTGAGTCTTTTGGATAGTTTGTGAGCTTTTA
>CAIGRH010022061.1:0-10275 GCA_903798295.1 Fraxinus nigra | reverse complement strand
CTTTCTTAAAACAATTTAAATATGAAAAAGTGAGGTAAACGTATCCATTTCTCAGTGGACGATTTTATTTACCATTTTTATTTAAATAGATTATTTTATTTCAACATAATGACTAGTTTTAGCTTTCTATAGGAAAATTAATTATTATCGAGTTAGGGCTGTGCAAAAATCAATTCGAATCAGTCAAATCGATCAACCCAATCCATATTGGTTTGATTTTTCAGTTCAATTGGGTTGGATTCGGGTTAAGAAATCAAATTTTTGGTCGGATTGGGTTGAGTTCCGGGTTAACTATTAAAACCCAATCAAACCAAACCCAATCTAATAAATTAAAAAATATTAAAAAGAAAATTAGTACTTAAAACAAAAAACTTGAAACCTTATAATCAAAATTCTCCACTGCCTCACACCTCTTCTGCCTCTTCTTTCTGCTCGTGCATCGGCTTCTCGACTCAATTTTTTGACGTGATTTTTTGCTAAACACTTGGATTGAAGGAGCAGATTTTGCATTGAATTTGGATGATTTAATATTTATAGTATTTAAGTTGAATTCATTTTATTCAATAGGTATAATATGCAGGTATTCAACATCTATTTAGATTAATATGTATTTAATTTGATCATGATATAATCTATTTAACAAGTTTNGGTCGGATTGGGTTGAGTTCCGGGTTAACTATTAAAACCCAATCAAACCAAACCCAATCTAATAAATTAAAAAATATTAAAAAGAAAATTAGTACTTAAAACAAAAAACTTGAAACCTTATAATCAAAATTCTCCACTGCCTCACACCTCTTCTGCCTCTTCTTTCTGCTCGTGCATCGGCTTCTCGACTCAATTTTTTGACGTGATTTTTTGCTAAACACTTGGATTGAAGGAGCAGATTTTGCATTGAATTTGGATGATTTAATATTTATAGTATTTAAGTTGAATTCATTTTATTCAATAGGTATAATATGCAGGTATTCAACATCTATTTAGATTAATATGTATTTAATTTGATCATGATATAATCTATTTAACAAGTTTCACAATATTTTAAATTTATATTGTTCTATTGAAATGGAACTTAATCCCACAGACCATTGATCCAACTTCAATCGACTTAACGCCTTTCAAATCATCATTTTTAATGTAATTGAATTTGGTCCAAATTGAAATAGTATCAAATTTAAAACTAAATTATTGTAAAATCTAGATTTTAATTTAAGTTTAAATAATCACATATTTTATAGGACTCACATTTTTTCATTCACACATTTCATAACTTTTATCAAAACTTACTAAAAATTTGATTTTAATCCCCTACCAAGTAGGGGCTAAATGATTTTATTTTATTTTTTTTTTCATTTGACTTTAACGTGAATTTGAGAGTGTCTAGCACAACATATACAATGGTGTTGGTTCGCGTACAACTGTATAAAGAAATAAATTCGACCTACACGTATATAACATAAGCTTTTAGATGAATTTGTTCGACTTATTCCTCCTACTTCAACAAGCTTTTCATGGTTCTCATGTGGGAGACTCTTAGGTCCTGTTTAATACCATTGATTTTTTATTTTCCTACTTTTTACCTGTTTGATTGCAAACATTTTACCTGGAAAAAGTTTTCTTTCCACCCATCTCACGCGCCTCTTTTCCTTCAAATGATGGAATTGGTTTTCATTGTATTTTGTGGTAATTGTTTTTTTTTTATATTGATAATTTGCATGCAAAACAAAGCCAAATGAATGATATTCGGTATGATATTTTTTTTTTTTTTGGGAACAAAATGCTAGATCCAATGGTAGAAAAAAAATATCATTTTCATGGTAAATTTTTATAAAAAACAAAGTCAAACGGAAACCAAACATTCAATATTTTCCAGATGAAAAATTATACCAATCAAACACAATTAATTACAATTCTTAGTAAAACAATTTCTAGGTAATTTAATTCTATGTAATTCATTTTCTTTCCACCAATTTTTCACATTTGCAATCAAACGGATCCTTAAATGATTCCAGCAGGAAAATAAAATTATTTTTTCGACTGCAAAGATTTCTTGCTTTTTAAGATTTACAACTGTATACATGTTGATTTGTATTCAGTAGGCTCAATTGTTTCAATTAGTGATCTTTGTTTGATACTTTAACATCCCATTACCCATTTCTTCCATAGGCAGCCCATTTAATTGGAGTTAGTGGGAAGTTTTACATTTTATTAAAGCCAATGCTTTTGGTAAAGCTATGTCAATTATATAAGAAAAAGATGAAAAATTTCTGATGGAAAAATGTCCACGCGTTCGCTTTTACTTTCAACTGATCATTTTATTATTAAAATATTATGGGATGAAATGCTTCTGCAATTATAAAAATTGGAATGGGATGTTTAGTGGGATATTTGTTTTTGGGTCGATCGAGTAGTGATTTGTTATGGCAATAGCTTATCGATTATGTAATGATCAGTAGTTTATTTGAGAGGATAATTGTTATGGTGGAATTGACATGGCTCAAGTTGGATTTTTTTTTTTTTATTTTTTTTTGGGGGGGNGGGAAGTTTTACATTTTATTAAAGCCAATGCTTTTGGTAAAGCTATGTCAATTATATAAGAAAAAGATGAAAAATTTCTGATGGAAAAATGTCCACGCGTTCGCTTTTACTTTCAACTGATCATTTTATTATTAAAATATTATGGGATGAAATGCTTCTGCAATTATAAAAATTGGAATGGGATGTTTAGTGGGATATTTGTTTTTGGGTCGATCGAGTAGTGATTTGTTATGGCAATAGCTTATCGATTATGTAATGATCAGTAGTTTATTTGAGAGGATAATTGTTATGGTGGAATTGACATGGCTCAAGTTGGATTTTTTTTTTTTTATTTTTTTTTGGGGGGGGGGACTAGATACACGAGCTTATTATTTTAGGCCAAAATAAGTTGATATATCCTATTTTATGCCTTTAATTATGTCGCTACACTTAGAGCTCCTTAGCCAAAAAACGAGTCGTCTTAATTGTTTTCATCCCCAATAATTTACCTTAATATGAGGAAAAGTAGCAATCTTCTTTTTGATTTGCAGAAGGGAAAATTTCGACTGATGACTATGTTGTATATACGCTCTGCATTGTGTTACATGATTGATAGTACAAATGACTAAAAATAACGTGGAAAGATTAGATCAACTTAAACGATTATTAACTGAATATTGCTGGAATGGATCAAAGTTTACCAAGTAATTGCAATAAATAGAAGTTTGGGAGTGTTTGTTGCCCAATCCCGTGAGCTCTACCTTAGAAGGTGAACCATTCATCCCTATTTGTAGGCTGAAAGACCACCCCACTTGGCCGGTCGACGTCATGTTAGCTACATTATTGACTAAGAAATGCGTGCCATTGTTCAGAGTTAAGGTTCCACGATTGGTCATTGAGGTTGGTCATGCAGGTCATCACGACGCCTATATTACAGCTATGGCGTTAGTAATGTGGTTAGCAACTGGGTAATCATTACTTGATTGTAATGGGTTGAAAATGATGCGTCAACGTCATAGTTGCCACGTATCGTGCTAGGAGTGGTTGGTGATGAGGTGGGGGCAGTTTGGCAATGAATACAATGTCCCGGGAAATTATGATTGTCATTTGACCGACCTCATCTCATTTTTATGGTGTCCGATCTTGAAACTAATACAAAAACAGTAGTCTGAAATATTTATTTAATAAGGTGCGAGGTTGAACTCCAACAATATTCTTTTGAATGAGAAGTAAAAGAGTATTTTTTAAATTAATCCACTATTTATTATAATTTTATACTAAATTTCGTGTAAGGTCTCATTTGTTGCACCATAAGCAAGCTAAGTCGGTTTTCTTCTTGTCCGAATGAACCAAAAAATGCGAAAAATTGTCTCATATCGACTAATATAGGGACGATTCTATATTTGTAAGGGAATTTTACCGTTTAGAATGGGACTTGAGGTCATCCTAAACTTAACCATGTAGTTTAATTGCAGTTGAATGAAGGTGGTAGCCCTTGAGTAGGATCACAAAGGTTAAAACGTATATGTCGTCACTGACAACTTCACGCAATGGGATAATTATTTGCATCTTGATAGTGCTTAAAGAAATGTTGCAATGACTTCTTCAGAATTATTATTGAAGGGTTTTGGTTCATGACATGAACTGATATCCACTTCCAATTATCAATAGTTTCAGTCACTTTCTCCACTAACCCAAATTATATTAACTAAAAAAACATTTCAAAAACGCATGACGATGGCCTTGATCTAGTACGGTATGTTGAATCACTTCACATAATTAATAAAGTTTATTAGTTATAAATATACAAGTAAGAACGCTTCAATATTAGGGATGACAAACTGATCGAGCCGCTTCAAGGCTCGACTAGTCCCGACTCGGACTCGTTATAAGCAATGGACCGAGCTGGGCAGCATTGTTTTGGGCACGTAGGCTCCTTTTTGGTTTAGAGAGTTTAATTTTGAATTTGTTTTATAATTTTTTGTTTTTTTAAAAAAAAAAAATCAAGCTGCATCATGAGCTTGTGGGCAGTTCGACTGAGCTCATGAGGCGCACGAACCAAATGGCCGAACCGAGCCTGCTTCGTGAACATGAGCTGAGCTCGTGTATCCTAGGACCAAGATGGCTTGGCTAAACCCATGGCTATCCCAATTAAAATATTGCTAATTTGGGAAGGGTTTAGACTGTCAAATACAACAATAAACTAACTAGTAAGTAATTATAATTACAAAAAAATAAATCAACTCACTATTCACAAGATATTAAGCTCAAAATTTTATTTTATTTTTTTCAAAATTTCCTCACTTTAGGGCACTACGTGCGTGCACCAATTAAACAATGTATATAGACCAAATCATTGATTCAATTCGCTTTTCATGCACTATATATACGAACCAATTCATATGGAATCCTCACACGACATGAGTCCATCTCTAGACATTTCTCTTAGGTTCCGAAAGGCTCTTCATCTGCTTCTAATTTACTTAATCATGAAACCACTTATTTTGGCCAACTTATTTTTCCTTGTCCTATGTTTTGTAGCCATTTATGAAACTGCATGGTTCCTTACTCTTCTGCTACTTTTCTTCTATGTTTTTCCCTTGTTCCTGAATCTATGTTTAGTACCAGGTGGTTTTGCATGGAGAAACCATAATTATTTTCGAAACCCTAAAAATTTGAAGGGTCCTATAAGTTGGCCTTTTTTAGGGTTCTTACCTCAAATGGGGTATCATTTTCATCAGAAATTAGCTTCTATAGCTACTTCATTAGATGCGAATCGTCTCATGGCCATTAGTCTTGGAAATACACGAGTCATAATCAGTAGTCACCCTGATACGGCTAAAGAGATTTTATGTGGTAGCTCGTTTACTGATCGTCCTATAAAGGAATCTGCTCGTTTGCTTATGTTCGAACGTGCCATTGGATTCGCCCCCTCGGGGAACTATTGGCGACATCTTAGACGAATCTCTGTAAATCGTATGTTCTCTCCGAGGAGGATTTCGTCTCTTGAGGGCACTCGACAACGTGTAGCCAATGAAATGATAGAGGGAATTTGCAGAGAGGTGAAAATGAGAGGGTTTGTGGAGGTAAAAGGGATATTACAAAAAGGGTCATTAGAAAATGTACTAGAAAGTGTGTTTGGTTGTGATTTTGGTTTAGTACAAGGTGATGAACTAGGTTTAATGGTTAAGGAAGGGTACGAGGTGATATCAGAATTCAATTGGGCAGATTATTTTTCTTTAGGGTTTTTAGATTTTCGAGGTGTAAAGAGAAGGTGTCATAAATTAGCGACGAAAGTTAACGATCTTGTGGGTCGAGTCATAGTCGAAAGAAGAAGAGATGGAGTCTACGAAAACAAAGACGACTTCCTTAGTCTTTTGCTTTCGTTGCCCAAAGAGGATCAACTTAGTCATGCAGACACAGTGGCTGTTCTGTGGGTAAGTTACCCCTTCCCCTATCCCTACCCCTACGCCACCCCACCCAACCCTCTCTCTGCATAGAATAGTTATAATAACTTTTGTTGCTTCGTAGATTAGTAACGTAAAATTGATGGCATCCGAGGAAACATGCACATAAAATCATGTTTTGTTACCTTTGGATAAAGTAGCAACTTTACAGTACAGAATTCCCTATTTTTCACATACCTTCTTCACCGACCAAACAAAAAGAAAGCATAATTGTAAGCGACAAAAAAGCAAGAAATATAAAATCTAACTATTTTCTTAAGATTTTATTTTTTTCGGTTTCTTTATTCTCAATTAGTAATTAAAAGATTCAACTCATATGCAGTTTTTTTTTTTTAACATCTTTTAAGCACACCTAAATGAATCAAGCTTGACTTTGCTTTATAAAAGAAGCGGGTTCTTTTCTTTATCCAAATTAGTTAAATTAGATCTTACCTCGACATTAAAACCCGTGAAAGAAGTAAGTTTTAGGTTACTTTTGTAGAAACATAATCCCGAACACATTAGAATTTCTTATTTTTCTCAAAAATACGGACGCCAAAGGCAAACATAAAGAATATACGAAAATCGAGAAGTTGAAGCTAAACTATTAGCTTCTTTCAAAGTAATAGAAAGAAAAGTAACAACTAAAGTAGAAAAGTAACCATCAAATGTATAGTTTCTTACTTTTTTTTTTAATCTCTATTTCAAAACCGTACATAAAACTTTCTTCTCACGCAATTTGTAATTCAAACATCTTCCTTGTACATATGTTCACTAATTGTTTATTTGTATCTGTATTTGGTTGTAGGAGATGGTGTTTAGAGGAACAGACACAGTTGCCATCCTTCTTGAATGGATCATGGCAAGAATGGTTTTGCACCAAGACATTCAAGCAAAAGCCCAAAGTGAGATTGATACGGTTATGGGCCGAAACGGGCCAGTTCGAGACTCAGATGTTGCAAAACTTCCCTATCTTCAATCCATAGTGAAGGAAGTCTTAAGGCTCCATCCTCCAGGCCCATTGCTTTCTTGGGCCCGTTTAGCAACCCATGATACCCACGTGGACAAACACTTCATCCAAGCTGGCACGACGGCTATGGTCAACATGTGGGCTATAACCCACGATCCATCCATATGGGCAGACCCATGGGCTTTCAAGCCCGAAAGGTTCATAGAGGAAGAGGTTTCTATTCTGGGCTCAGATTTAAGGCTTGCTCCCTTTGGGTCGGGCCGTCGGGTCTGTCCAGGAAAGGCTTTGGGCTTGGCTACGGTCCACCTATGGCTTGCACGACTACTTCAAGAGTTCAAATGGGTTCCACCAGCCCAACCCGTCAATCTTTCAGAATGCTTGAAGCTTTCTCTAGAGATGAAGAAACCCCTAATATGTCGTGCATTTAGTCGATAGGGCAGTGGATTTTCGATTCTAGCTAGTGTTTATTCATGGTTAGAATGAACTTCAGCCATTGTCTCCGTGTTGTGAATTTATATATATATCATAGGACTCGTAAGAGTTCATGTATATGGAAGTCAACGTGAATCTCAACTATCGTGTCTGTGTTGTGAAATAAAATGACTCGTGAGAGTTATGTACGAGAAAGTTTGGTATAAGATTAAGTTTTGGAAGAACTTTAACTATTGTATCCATATCGTGAAATTAAATGGACTCTTAAGAGTTTGTATAGAAGAACAATCGCTAAAAAGTATGCACAAAAAAAATATGCATTACGTTCCATCCATGTTTTCTTGAAAAGGTAAAATAATCAACGTTGTCTAGTTGACAAGACACCCCGGCGAGTCATGTTGGGCATCATAGACTATTAACTTTAGGTAAAGATTAGATTTTTAGTAGATTTTATATAAAAATGATAAAATGTGTGGTTTAAAAGTTGATAAAAGTTGTGAATCTTCTGAAATATATGTTTGAAATAAATTTGAGGAGAAATAAGTTTTAAAAAATGGAGGTCAAATATGGACAAAACTATTGGAGATGAACGTTTAAATAAATATATTTGCCTGAACTCTAAGAAGGTGTTTTGTAGGGATTAAAATTAAATTTTTAGTAGATTGTGATAAAAGTTTTTGAAATGTGTAGTTGAAAAGTTGTGGGACCCATGAAAGGTGTGGTTAATATTGATTGTTTGGCTTTAACTTGGATTAATATCAGATTTTAATCCGAACCAAACAGGAGCTAAGTAGGTGTGTAGTAGAATTAAAGAATCTTGCTCTAATCCATTGCTAAAGAGTAAAGATTTATTTGGGCATTGCACTAAAGTTTTGGCCTTTTCAGATCCAAATCTTTGCTTCTTTTTTCTTTTTCCTCTCCGTACTAAAGCAAGCATGAAAGGCATAGGTCTTTCAATCTTTATTTTCAACCTTTTAATAAAATTACATAGTAAATGCTCCACATATCTGTTTTCTAATTGATTTGGGACCCATAGTGTAGCTCATCGTGCACAACATGTTCAATTTTTTTTTCTTTTAATTCGTAGTTGTTAGAACACGCGATTCGAATTTTGTTAGGCTCAATCCGAAAACTCCACGGTGCGATATATATGATGAAACCAAATTATAAGATTTTTCTGGGATTTATGATAGTAACAAAGGGATTGGGCCAAGATGCCCGAGCCGAAACGACCTATTTTATTATTCTCGCGCCTTAGTTTGATACGGAACCCAAATGACTCGCAGGAATTTGAGGGGCTTTCAAAAGATCAGACTCGAGTATTAATTAAAGGCTATTTCGGCTGTAACTGTAAGCATATGTAGCAGTTTAACCTGGATTTCGACCTTTAGTACTGAAAAGAGAATAATTTGGATGAAAAATGTGGGAAGTTCGGTGCCCGGATGATCTTTAAAATAATAGGAAATTTTCATTTCGCGTAAGTGAGAGGATTATTCAGAATTTGACGAGTGCAATACAGCTAGAATTTTGCTGTTGAATTCGATCTATCACGGTAAAAAGCAGGAAAAATAGCATCAGATAGACTCCAAAAGCTGGGAAATTTGACGACCCTGCTCTTGCTATCAAGTGGACCAGCTGTTGGGTTAGCTCTTGCTATGCAGCCACTAACTCATTTAGTTCTAGTACTTGTTCCATTCGGGACTCTTAAAGGGAATCCCCACAATCATAAACAATATCTTGAGCCATCAAACGACATTTATGATTTCCGTTTTATGCCATCAAATCTCGTCTCCAATTCGGGTCCCCATAGGTAAACAGTCATTCTCTTATCTATTCCACTCTGATCAAGCATGATAAAGCCTTGATTCCCGGTTAAGCATTGTAAGACTCGATACCTCGACTCCGATTGATCACGGTAAGCCTTGATTCTAATCGAGCATGATAAGTGTCAACGCCTTGACTCCGAAGCCTTGATTCTAATCAAGCTGCACAATAAGTCTCAACACTTTGACTTCGGTCAAGCATAGTAAGCCTCGACGATGATAGAGCACGATAACCCTTGAGTCGGGTTAAGCACGGTAAACATCCGTGCCTTGAATCCGTTCGAGCACATAAGCCTTTATTCATATTGGGTGGTTACATTTAGTAAATAATAAGACAAAAATGCTAAATGTATACACTTTGGTGTACATTTAGTTTCACATCCCTCTCATATAAGGGGCGTGACCCGCGGTTTTTAAAATTGTGAGCCTTATCCCCTATGTGAGAGGGCTGTCAAAATGAATATGAACTAAGTGTGTAAGTATAGCATTACTCATAATAAGATTCGATCAAAATCAATGACATAAGATTTGACTCGAAGTAAGTACCCAAGTTCTTAATCAGATCAAACAAATATCCTTCCCATATAAGATTGGGGGCTATGATTTATAATGTACTCGAAGTAAGTACCCAAGTACCCATGTTTTCTTCACACAAGAAGTCTGTGTGGATGCGATATGGATTAATCGAGTTCTTTTTACACTCTCAAACGATGACCCACCCCTGGCGAGTGAGGGGACTTGTGACACCCGTAAGGTTATTCGAACCGAGCAACTTTCATTTTCTGGCCCATGGTCCCATGGAGCAAACAGGGGAGAACGGTTATCACATGAATGCATGAACCAACTTAGGGGATAAATTGCCCCCACTACCTCTTCAACCGCATTAGAAATTGCTTCAAGTAAAAGTTTGGTAGGGAGAATATTTATTTTTGAATAATGCAACTTGTATATAAAAAGTTAGAAAGTTTTACAGATAGATGAGGTATATAAAGAATTTTTTTTGGAGTTGTTTGTAATATTACTTTATTGAAAAATGTGTGGTTAAAAAGAAGAGAGAGAAAAAATGTGTTTTAAAAAAAAAAAGGAT
>CAIGRH010022026.1:0-16445 GCA_903798295.1 Fraxinus nigra | reverse complement strand
AAACTCCAATCCCTCCAATTCTGGTCTCCACTCAAACTCCTCTCGATACAGATTCTGATAGAAACTCACCATGTGGGTTCCAATGTCATGTGGATCCTCATAAGTAACCTCATCTACCTCCAACATTGTGATAGAATTGTTACGCAAGAGAAGGTAGGAAGTTTATTAAGCTTAATAACAATTCATATCATTCTTCGTTGAGCAGATCTAAGGCAAAGTAATTCTCTGTCATTTTCATAATAGTAGGAACAAGAATGATAATGGAATTGCTATGGATCACATTGTCCCTAAGACTGATTGTTTTAGGTGGTTCAATTATTAACTAGGAATGAGGACTTGAATAGGACACATTTGTACAGGATCCAAGCGGCTGGATGAAATGGAGAAGTGTTATAGGAATTCCATGTAATAGGAACATTATTATAAGTTTAAAAACAAGTTTTACGTCACAAACTAGAGCTAGTTTGCTCTATGACTAAATGCTGTACCATCAAAAGGACAATCTCCATAAGATGAATAAGAAGTGAAGATGTTGAGATGGCCATGTGGCTACACTAAAATGGTAAGATAAGAAATGAGCATATATAACATGTTAGAGGTAGACTAAAATTACCATCTCTTGTTGTGATTGTAAAGGATATAATTACAGAAAAATCATTCAGTCGATGCCGTGTAGTGATAGACTGCAGCTGAATTGAGTGATAAAATAGGTTCTGCGTAGCTGAACCTAAATTTGTACAAGACTTTGTTTGTTGTTGGCATCGATAAGATTTCTTCTGAAATTTCTGTACGGTTAGGCTTCTGTATGGTAATGCAGACAGAGATTTGATAATGTTATGGAAACTGCCTTGTAAATATTATATTTCTAAATATAGGAAGTGATATAGTTCACGGATTATTCTCTTTTGGCTGTTTGAAGGTAAATGAATTGCATATGGAATTTCTATCGCTTTCAGAGTTGCTGGTGGAAGTATCAGATGACCTGTAAGTGATTCTTCTTCCTGGTGGTGGCATCTCTTTTGTGGTTTCTACTTGGGTCTATTACACTGC
Source organism: Fraxinus nigra (assembly GCA_903798295.1). Taxonomy (NCBI): domain Eukaryota; kingdom Viridiplantae; phylum Streptophyta; class Magnoliopsida; order Lamiales; family Oleaceae; genus Fraxinus; species Fraxinus nigra. Next base: position 15,395 of record CAIGRH010022026.1, on the reverse strand, counting down.
AGATGTTTATTTTGTACAACTAAGTGCAAAAAGTTCTATACTTTCATAATGCATGTGTGAGCATAATTTGGTTGATTTTCATTGATGCATCACAAGAAAATGCTGCAGATTTGATTACGAGGTATGTCTTTCTTTGATATTTTATTCCTTTCAATACTTGTCTTGCCACATGCATTTTGTAGTTGCTTGAAGCTAAAAAAATATTTTATTCCTCGTAGGATGACATTTTGAACAATAATTTCAACATTCTGCGCATGTTTATCAGATACTATGGAGCTTCTGCAGCACCGGCCATGCTGGTCAGTATTAAATTAATTTTGCTAATGCAAAAAGGTTTTTATGAATGGAACTATCACACTTGTGATAAAAAATCAATTTCAGATCTTCCAAAGGCATTTGATGCTATTAAAGACAAATAATGGGTATGCATTTTCCTCATGATGCTAAATTTCTAACTAGCAATTTCTAGAAATCCTCCATTTTACTTTGCCCTTTTGGAATTTTACTAAAAACTGTCGCTATATATATATATATATATATATTATGCAATCATTTGATAGAACAACTACTAATCTGTTACTCTTCTTTTTGTTGTGGCGCTTGTTTCTGTGAACCGAAAAGTGAAACAGCGTGTCCCTGCATGAGATTAAGACAATTTTCTCAAAGTTTCTCAAGTTACCTGTAACTGGAGGATTTTCTTTCGTTAATAATTTTAATTTAGCAGCTAATTTATTTGTTTGTGCTGGCTACACATTTAGGAAAGCACTAAAAACTCAGTTATTTGCTAATACTATATCGGATTCTCTCTCTGCATGTCTGTGTTTTTTTTTTTTGTGATGTTTGTACATGTCCCTGAGCTGGACTTGGACTCGATTGCTTCTATTCGTGTTTGAAAATTGATGCAGTTGAATTATCGATGAAGTTGGGCTTGGACCGTGCCTTTAATATATAGCGTACTTATATATTCTTGATCAAACATACAAGAGAAAATATAAATCTGGAATGCACACTAGGGACATCATAATATTCATCGTTAACTGATGCTACAATAATTGGATCCTAAACCAAATTGATCATTTTAGATAATGTATGTACTCTGAGACTGTAGAAAAATGTACTATTGATATTTATTTGCATTTACTTATTTGATAAGCAAAGCTTTATTACCTTGTCATTGTCTTGAACCTATTTTTCTTGTACCAAGGCAAAATTTATAAATGAGGCAGAAGAAAAGTACGATCAGTTAATGAAAGAATTAGGTCCAGAACTGTCCCTGAAGTATCAGAAAAGATGTGAAGAAGCTACCAAAGAAGGTAATGTCATTTTAGGATACTTATTTTTATATTAATTGATCTCTCGTAATTGCGCTGTAGCTGCTGTAATCATTTTATATGCGTATAAATCAAACAACCCCCTTTCCCCTCGTACTCAAATGAAATTTACATTTTTAGGTGGAAAGACGAGTGGTTCTCCGCTTGGAACATGGCATTTACCGATGGTGGTTGAAGATGAGGCCAAATATCGGACTGAATGCTCGACTTCCAGGTCGTAAGTTGTTGAGAATTGGACTGATTGTGTTCAAACTCCCAACAGTTGATTCATCATTATAGTTATGGATGCAATCTTTGTTCCATGAACTTAGAGATGGTTAAATATCATTTTTACATTTACCAAACATTGAAACCATAAACTATCATGCAAGTTGTTGTGGGACTGATCTCCACGAAAATTGACTTTTGGAAAATCTGCAAAGGTCAGTTCATTGTTTCAATCTTTCACACTTGTAGCTTGTTTGGTAAGGTGGATTCAAGAGTAGCGGATAGCACCCGATGAAAATTAAAATCTCGTCAAATGTACCATTTTGTCCAGTAGACCAGTACTGCTTTTTGACATGCTCTTTGTTTGTTATTACAATCATGCTATAAGAAATTTTTTACAGAATACGTGAGGATGGAAAAAGAAAAAAGAAGAAATGGACGAAACAAATATTGCCACGACAGCATTGGTAGGAATTCAGTCAAGTTTTTTCCTTGTTGTCAAGGGGCGAAATAGTACGGAGAGTAAAAACTGCCGTGAACAAACGTTTAAAATTGATTCAATTGTCTTTAGAAAGCAATAGAATGTCAAGACTTTTGTTTCCATGTCATTCCCATCACGAATGTGATACTATTGTTCGTTTATATCTTCTGGTTCCTCAAATATTTTTATGGCTAAACTTGAACATTTGTTCGTCCTGATGGCATACATCAAGCATCCTGTCTTACTCAAACAAATGCAAAAATCCAAAATAAAATGTGTAAAATAGTTGGAAATAGAAAGAAACAAGTATTTCTTATTCAATTAATCACGGCAATTACCCATTAGTAGAGTGCATTAGCAAGATACATAGCCAAATTGTAAACTTGGAGGCAATATATATAATAAGCACAAGCCCAACAGACAGCAAAAGATATCCTCTCAGCCAGCTAAAACTAGATTAGTATTAATATTAAGGAGACTGAGGCCAATCATATCCAGCATCAACAGCATTAACATCATCGTAGAACCACATTTCAATGTCCTCCAAAGGATGTTCGCCTTCCCAAAGATCATCCAACATCTCGGCATAATCATCGTCTATATCGCCAGCCACAAAGTCCCAGGCTAGGTAACCAGACGAGGCCGAATAATCCGAGCAGTTCTCCCAACCATTCATGTCATAACAATCAACAACCAAGGGTCCAATCACCTTCAGTTTTGTGAACTTTTTCAAAAACTTCTCGTCTAGATTGACATTCCAACAACCCCGTAGATCAAGTAATTCAAGTTGTTCGCAGTTTTTAAGAATCTCGATTACACTTTCTGTGCTAACAAGCAGGTAGGCAATCTCGAGATGCTTGAGTCTAGGCATTGTAGCAGCAATGGCGAGGGCTTCATCGTCTTGGGAAAGTTTGTTGATCACTTCTAGAGGGTGCATTATGCGGCGAAAACTGGTGAGAAATTTACAGTGCTTCCCTAAGGCTTCAAGGGCTTCGGCTCCTATGTTAATGCAGTAGCTCAAATCTAAACAAGTAATAGTCGAAAGCATCCCAGCAGCCTTTTCCACAATCGAATCATTTATTTCACTTCTTGGCAGTCGCAGAGTCCTGAGAGATTTCGCACTTGCAACCAAAACAGAAGAAAATGAATATAATCCAAAATGTGTAAATCACACAGATGATAAGATAACGTCAATCAATTAAACACAATTTTGGTCGAGTTAAAAAAACATCAGATTAACCTCAAACTGGATATCGTACTCCATAAATCGAGTCGGCATAATACTTACTGGTTTGCAATGAACAAAATGGTCTGGTCACTAGAGAGACCGGAGACACAGAGTTTCTTGAGGGAGCCACCACTTCTCGCAATAAGCAATCGAACCATTCGGTCTACAATTTCAGGCTTGGAGTTTCGACTCCATTCCTCAATGTCTATCTCTTGCCAACAATAAGGCCCCCTTACTGCTCTTCCCCATGACTTGCAAACCCTTGGCACTACAGTAAGTACCTCAAAAAGTGACAGATTCTTGAATATTAAGCCAAGTGCATCTGGTATTAATTCATCCCATCGTTGAAAATCGCCTCCCTCATCCATTTCCCTAACCTTTTCTAGTGGTAAAAATTGAAAAAGAAAATTTTCCTCTATATCTCAGAAAAGAAATCTCCAAATAAATAAAAATATTGTGAATAATTCAGATAATGAGATGACCCACTATTGAAGTAGCAGATAGGAAAGAATAATTCTACAGTTCTACACAATAAATTATATGCTAAATAATAAAGCCTGACAATATAAACAAAAGCAGGAGTAGGAAATGGACCATATACAAAAGAAAGGTACCGTCTATTCTTGACAGAAAAAAATCCACACTAAAAAAAAAATAAAAATCAGATCAAATGTGATAGGGATCAATGAGATTCATAGCAAAATCAGCTGAAAATTGCTTCAAATACCATATTGCGCACTTAAGTATATAAACAAATTTTCAGGAAATGTACAGATCAGCCATGGCAGATCGTAAAAAATGCTGAAAAACAGCAAAATGTCTAGTAAGTGATAGGAATATTGAGAAGCTAAGAAGGAGATACAACCACATATACAACACACACAAATACACACACTTAAGACATGCTCTAAAAACCAATTTTAAAAGGGCTTATCTATTTGAGAACGTCAATTAACAAGAACACACCAGTTAAACAGTAAACCAGTAAAATGTAAAGATGGGGTATGTACAAATTAAGTAATGGTTAAAGAGAGAATGACTCATTAAAAATGGTTGAGAACAGAAAATTACCAAGCTTTTTGTACTCTTGGATCTGTGAAGATACACCGGTTTATCCGCCTGAAATGAAGGGTCTTAAAGAATTCTTTATCTCTGTCATTCTAGAGACAGAGAGAAGAGAGAGAGAGAGAGACTTGAGTATATGAAAAGAAACAAGAACTGATGCAAGAAAACCTTTTTCTATCAAGTGAAAAAGTAAAGTTTTTTTGGGGAAATTGGATTATTGTTGTACGTATGGCTTTACGTGACCATAGTTAATGATTAATAAAAGCTGAGACACATGCTTACTGTGGGAGTATTCTACTGCACTGCCAAAAAGCGGTATTCTATGTTGGACTTTTATCTATGAATAGCAAGTTGGTTGAATAAGAATAATGAGACTTCAAATTGCTATCATCATTCAATGGTTTAGGTAAGAAGGAACTTAAAAAATAGTAAAATCATCTTCTTCCTTGCTCTTATCTCTTATTCTGCGTCCTCACCTTTTTCCTTTTCCGATTTTTACTTTTCATGTTTTCTTTGTCAATGTCTCTCGGAATCTCCAATTGCTAAGCAAAAACCTGCTTCGAACATAGACGTTATGTAATGACGAATTTATCGTGCATAAATATTTTTCCCTAAAAGAATCTTTTGATAAGTGAAAATTTGGACAGAGTTTTGATTTACTTGGGAAAAAATAAAGTAGAAAAATTAGTATGATCGATACAAGAGTTTGACTATTTTTCCCTAAAACAATAATGTATCCCACTGGTTCGACGGTTCTCAACCCTCATCTCCAAGGTATGACCTCGACTTGTAATAATAATACTTCGAACTTACTAATATCGGAGCAAAAAATAATATTTGGGATTGAAATGGAGAACGTGGAATAGTGCAGGAGAGAAAATTTCCAGAATAATATTTTTAGGAAATCCAAGATCTTCGGTCAATTTATAGAAATCTCGTATTTCTTGGTGTCTTCCTTCATGCCTTAGATGCTCATTCTAATAGCTTTAAAAACGCTTCTTTTCTTTTTCGACCAGCTTGCAATAAACCAGTCTTGAGATTTATTAATAATTTGGTATTTCTTAAACAAATTTATTTAATAAGCCCAAATACAAATTTAATTTTCCCTGTCTCATGTTGATTATTAAAAAAATTAAATGTTCTAGTTATTGAACAAGAAAAGTGAAGAAATGAAGGATTGCATGCAAAAATTTTACAATTTATTTGCATAAGCAGTTATTTTCTTATCCAGCGATTTTTCTTAATCTCTACATATAAAATTATTTTCGCTTAATTATAAATTTGCTTATCATCCAAAAATAAAGTTGTTTAAGATAACCATAAACTCGAATTTTGAACTTCCTTAAAAAGTTATCCCACCGAAAATTTAATTTTGACTTTTGATGGGTTTTAAAGACTTTTTGTAAAGTTTAGCGAACTTTTATTGACTTTTACGAAATCAATGAAAGCGTTCATAAACTTACTTTTCTTCAAAAACTTTAATGGTCCGTTTGATAGGTAAATGTAGAAATTAATTTCAATTCATTGTTAGTTGAAAATAAAAATTCATTAAATCCATAGAAATTCGTTTTTCATGAAAATAAAGAAAATGTAGCTAAAGTGGTTGTACCTTGGAATTTGGTTTCCATTTCCACGTTACAATTAAACGGTTAAAGTGAAATTCGTTTTTATCGAATGTGACATTTTCCATGAAAATGTGACATTCAAACATGCCTTATGAATTTTTATAAAATTCATTTCACTTTTACAAGTTCTCATTTAAAAAGAGAGAAAGAAATTGCATATAACTACACATCTTTCTAAACCGCTACTTCATGACCAAATGATCCACAACACACAATAATAAAATCATTTTACAAAATAATGCGAAAAAATATAGGTCTCCTAAATTAGAAAAATAAACCAAACTTCAAAAAGATTAAACATTTCAATACGAATTTTTTTATAAGAATTTTTGCTTACAAATTGATATTTTTCATAGAAAAAAAAAGGAGAAACTAATGTGAAAGAAGAAAGAGAAAAATGAGTGAGAATATTAAGAGAGAATGATGATGATCCCAAATTCCAATATTGGTGGAGCACGGGCACGGGCACGGGCACCAAGGAGTATTTTTCCAATTTGGCCTCAACACCTCGTGGCCTCCTCGAGATTGTCTCTTCTCGGCCCACTAGGTCTTCCTCTAGATCACGGCTAACCCTCGTACCATGCAATCCTTGACTTATTAGGACTCTCTCTCGTATCAAAGCTTATCCAAACCTAAGAGAGATAAGAGTTATGTTGTTAATATGTTACCTCATTCTGAAAGGATTCTACTATCAGAGTCACATCTTTATGCAAACACATAGGTGATACAAAACCAATTAAGTTGGAATTTCCAATCATGGTAGAACTCTTAAGGATTTCAACATTGTAATCATACTAGAAATGCACTACATACCTCTATAAATACATCATTCCAATCCATTATTAAGATACGTTTTACATAATTTTCAGTACATAACGTTTTTCAAAATTTTCTCTTTGACTTAAGCATCGGAGGGGCAACTCGACACCTTTATTTCAAGTACCGAAAGATCTTGTTCGCTCTCATTCTCAGTCATCAAGCTCGAAAATCAGTAGGTACAATTTTTGGGTTGATCAGCCCCTTTTCCCAAGGTTGATCAGTCCAACGTCAAAGGCTGATCAGCCCCTTTTCAAGGCTGGTCACTCCAAATCCAAAGGTTGATCAGCCTTTTTTTTTTTAAGGCTGCTCAATCCTATTCCTGAGGTTTGTCGTTCTTGTTACGATTACCATGTGCATCACATCCTAGAATCTCGAGCACGAGGCTCTGGCATGGATGCACGGGGGCCACTGATGATCCTAATATTAGTGGAGCTCGAGCACGGGCATCGATGAGTATTTTTTCCAATTTGGCCTCAATGTCCCATGGCCTCCTCGACCATGTCTCCTTAGAATTGCCTCTTCTTGGCCCACTAGGTCTTCCTCTAAATCATGGCTAAACATCGTACCATGCAATCCTTGACTTATTAGGACTCTCCCTCGTGTCAAGGCTTATCCAAACCTAAGAGAGATAAGTCATGTTGTTAATATGTTACCTCATCCTGAAAGGATTCTACCATCAGAGTTTCATCTTTGTCCAAACACATGGGTGATACAAAACCAATTAAGTTGCAACATCCAATATGGTAGAACTCCTAGGGATTTCAACATTATAATCCTACTAGGAATGCACTACATACATCTATAAATATCATTCCAATCCATTATTAAAGTACGTTTTACATAATTTTCAGAACATATCTTTTCTCAAAATTCTCTCGTTGACTTAAGTATCGAAGGAGCGACGAGGACATCCCTCGATACCTTTGTTTCAGGTACCAAAAGATTTTATTCGCGCTCACTCTCAGTTATCAAGCTCGAAAATCAGCATGTACGATTTTTTGTACCATCAAATGAAAATAATAGCAGGTTCACGAGAGAAAAATATTGATTTTTGTATAATGGCTATATATGGTTTGGAGAATGAAAGATGAAAGAGAAATATTGAAAAAAAGAAAGATATTACAAATGGAAAGACTTTTTTTTAAAAATTTCTGGGTAAAAGTCTCAAAGGTGAAAGAGAGACTTTTTTGAGAAATTGTATTTGTATTTACTGTTTAAAGTTTGTATGTGAAAAATATTATAGAAGTCGTTGATGATTTGAATAATTCGTGTATTTTTAAGACTTATAAAAAGTCATGGTTTATTAGGAATGTCAACATGGCGCATTTGAGACGGGCCGATCATTCACACCACGTCTTGTCTGGTATTTTTTTCATCTTGTCTCATCCACATACTCGGTTAAACCTAGACAGGGCTGGATCGGGGAGTATCACTCCGTTTATTTATTTATTTTATATCTTTAGTTAGTAAATATTATTACTATTTTTTAAATTTATTAAGAACAACTCATGTTCACTTTAAAAATGATAATTTTTTTATATAAAAAATTTAAATTTGAAATTAACTTTAAATTGACGGGTAGCGTGGACTATATTTCCCAAACCCACTTCGGTGCAATGACCATTGTCCTGTTTACCCGGTTGACAAGTAATCCCCGCCCCTATTCGGGACAGGACCCACAGGTATCGGATTTAGCAATTTTTTTTGTCATCCCTATATAATATCATTTCATACCTCATCGTTTTTAATGACATTTAAGAAGTCTATGTCTTAATTGAATATACATAGATATTTTAAACCAGATTTAATGCACACCTTTATAATATGCATTTGGTGAAACTTTTAGATGTCTAAACACATTGAAATAGTCAAAATATATGGCATTATCCTGGTGTGTTTAAAAAAAAGTAAAACTATATGGCTAAATACTTAAATAGAATGTAAAAACAGTTCTTTTGAAGTTCAGGATACTTGAACTCACCAACCTTGTTTTGCAAATTTTCAAGTCATTTTCAAGTTCAGGATTACATAAAAAATCCACGTCGATTCTTTTTTTTTGCCAAGTTGATACGACACTCAATGAATTGAGTCATTGAGAGCGACTGATAACCCCCCACCCTTCTCAGAAGCAATAATTTCATTCAAATGTCAATAATTTACTGTGTGATACCATTAAAGTGAAAAATAAAGATAGAAAATCAAAGATGGATCCATTCAACCAATCAGACCTAAAATTACTTTTTACCCTATTTGGTTCAGCCAAACAAATGAATTAAAATTCTTTTGGGTCCAATTTAATAATTAAAATTTATCAAAATCTTGACATTCAGCTTGTCCCCATGTATGATTTTCATGGTAACAATTTTCAAGATTGGAAAAAAAAAAGTTGGGGAGAGGTTGGAACGTTTCCGTCAAGGATGAAAGTACAAACTCTGATTAGCATATTTCACGCTTGTATGGGCCAGATTAAAATCTAATTTTAATCTAAATCAAAATTAAACCATCAATATCAACTACATTTTTCACGTTCTCATATCTTTTCAACTATACATTTCAAAAACTTATATCACAATCCACTTAAAATCTGATTTTAATCTACACCAAACAATTAATTAGAATAATGCTATTAAGTCCATGTTTGACATCAATTTTAATGATTTTTTTTTCTTTGGGAAAATGATTTTGGAATAATGATTTTTTTGATAATATGTAGTTAAAATGTTAGAAAAGATTTTGCATCTACGCTCAAAATATCTTATTATATAAATATGTGATTAAAATTGAGTATGAGAAAAAAAGTTTTGATAAAATGGATGTCAAACGGGGGCTAAATATGTGAGTAATGCTATTTAGGGCTCGTTTGACATGATTTTTTCTTTTTGTAGAAGAACTTTTGAATAAAGTTACTTTAATTTTTATTTGAAAACTAATTGTTAAAAACACTTCATATTTCAGAAGTATTTTTAGAGGAAGTCATATTAAACCAGTTTCCTTAAAGCTCTTCTAACTATCAAAAGAACTTTCATAAAATTTGTTCAACTTTTGAATTTCAAAAACTTTTTTTGATTTTTCAAAAGTCATGTCAAACGAACCCTTAACTTCACTAGGATTATAATTGAAGTTAATGCAGATTAAATGGCATTTTATTCCTATGTGACCGCAAATAATTAAACTGTGTTGACGTGTATCTATTGACATTAAAGATAATAGAACAACGTGTTATTGTTAAAGCATTTAATACCTACCTTCAGCCTCTCTCGTCAACACCAATAAAGTTTTGTTTGGCATAGCTGTGTACCGACTTCACTTGCTTAACGCATCACTTTGCAAGTCATCTAGAAACTTGACATGTTCAGAAAATGTGAGACAACACATTACGTGACGAAACAAGATGGACCACCTAGGCTATACTGTTTGAAATATTTATAAACTTTTTCTATTTTCAGAAGGAAGAAAAAAAAAAAAACCTTAAAAGCCACAAACCTATCCCGTTGCTGTTTCTAGTCGAGTCCGCTAGGAGTTTCGGTCTTTGGATGGTGTGGGAATTTAGCAACGAAATTCGCCAAAGTTTGCCCCTCGATTAAGGTTCTTGATTAAGGTTGATTTCTAAGTGGCTCGGTTCGATGGACCACTTCATTAATTTAGCGAGAGCATCAGATTTTTATAGTATCTCTTTTTTAGCGAATAGTTTGTTAGTATGTGCTGCTGGAATTAAGGTCAGAGCTTCCTAGATGGGACGATGAGGGACGAGGCAAGCGTATCTAGGTTGGGATTGTTGTAGAAAGATTCCATGCAAAGGGATGGAAAAAAAAAACAAGAAGAGCACCAAATCATCTAGGTACAGAAAATCAATTCCATCAAGAGAAAAAGGAAAAGCTTTTTTGGATGCTCGAACCATCATCGTCTTTCTCTTTATAGCCGAATGCCCCCGACTCAGGGCCTTTACACTGCTCAACGTGCCAACATTCAAACCTTCAGGTACTATCTAGGCTCGACAAGACACAAAGCTATTGTAAGACATTCAATACAAATATGCTCTATGGAAGTGGCATGACAAAAGTCGGTTAAGGACAATTATGGCTGGAAACACTCAATTCAGGGTCTGTTTGCTTCGAATTAAAATCAAATTTTAATTTAAGTCAAAGTCAAATAATCAATATTAACCACATTTTTTATGGATCTCACAACTTTTCAACTACATATTTCAAATTTTTTTATCACAATCTACTAAAATCTAATTTTAATCCCACCAAACACCTCATCAATATCATCTGTTGGAAATACTAAATGAATTTATCCTATATAGATAAGGTAGTAACTCGTTTTGGCCTCCATATATGAGGGCAACACAAACCTAAGAGAGGACAGATATTATTTTGAGGGAAGTTAATGAACGTGCTACCACAATTTTTGGGACCGAACAACATAGCCCGAATTAGGGTAAGGGATTATTTGATTGTTATGTGTTGCGTTTTACTTCGGTTCTGACCTGGTTGACATATTTCTTTAATATTTTATTTTCTAGTTGAGATGAGTTGTTTGATCTTTGTTAGATGCCCGTCGTTAACTTTTTTTTTCCTTCGTTAATCTATGAATAGAAAATGTGCGCTCTCATTTTGAGCTATACTTAATGAAATTTAAATAAACCGTTCAACATAATTACATATTTATTTTTCAATTTGTGTGCAAATCTAACTCTAGCTACACTTTGTCAACTTCTGTTTGTAAGGAAATATTTTGTTTTACGTTTATTCAATAAATTGTCGAGTTCAAGTATTGTTGACCGATTATCAAGGCGACTAATTTAGTGCTATTTATGTCAATTATTCTTTTGTGTTACTACAAAAAAAAAAAAAATGACCGTCCAGAATCAGGCCTCGAACTGATGTCCATGTATGATGAGATAATTGAGCCGTCGATTGTAACTGGAAAAATGAGATTAAATCATGTTTTTTAGTTTTCATTATCCAAAAATATGTAATATTTTTTATTCAGAGCAGGTGTTTTTAATTTAAACATGTCTTTATTTTATCTCGAATCCCGTTAATTATGGTAATGTATTTTTGTTTTTAATCTTTGAAAGTCGAATTACACAAAATTCGATTAACTTACGAATTTAAACAAGATTTAAAATTCGATTTAACTTACAGATTTCTTATATTTAAATTACAGAAAAACTAACATAGGCCGCATGCATAAACTGCATAAAAGAAGCGTTATATGTACAGAAAAAAAAAAAACCAGAAATCATACAGAACACGCACATGAGAGGTTCCGGGGTGGGCTCCAATTTTTGTACAATATTTAACTCACATGGGGCCCACCCCCATGTGAGTACCTATATAATTTCTAATAAAAAAAATTCTATACATGCAGAAAATTTCGACACGTAAACACGATCACAAAAAACCACGCACTTTGCATGTCACATAACCTGCCGCTAATACATGCTATACCATTGGGTCACATTCTGACTCGTTTTTACATGTCCAATCGACAAAATTCGTGGTATAAATGAAAAATAATATCATTGTGTAAGATAGATGGTCAAATATTAATAATCAAGAAATACAATGTCACAACCATACGAGTATGAATTATGTATGTGCTATGGCCACATATACCTATTATTACAAGCAACACAACTTGACAACGAACAATGCCATATGTATACATTCACAATTGCACGGATTGCATTCATATCTTTTGATAGCCAAGCATTCACAAATTAAAAAACGATGCAAACATATTCCTATATGAATTCCAAACAATTCCCTACCGTGACACGCAGGCTACTGATTTTTATGGAAGTCGAACGATTTCCTATTCTGACATGTAGAATGATGGTTGTGACCGAAGAACATGTGGAGGAAATTATAAACCCGTGAAGCCATGATTTATTTCTTTATTTATTTATAGACACCTAAGACCCTATTTGAAACCCATTTTGTGTAGAATAGAAATTTTGAAATAATGATTGATGTGAGAATGTTTTATCTTTTCTTTTGAAAATAAAGCAACATAAACTTCCTCAACCGTGAGAATATCATAACTATACAATATCGTGTCTCTAAACCAGATATGTGAAGCGAGCAACGAATACTACAAAATTAACTATAAATCTTCTTTATCGTACTTAACCTCCAATGTCTCCTAATCAGCGAAGATTTATTTAAAAACAACAAGGTGATTTTTTAAAAATGTACCTTTTGTTATATGGTGACAATATAAATGTTTTTTTAGGTGCAATTTGTTAGTTAGACTCTTAGTCATGCACAAGTGTTCCAACTTCAACCATAACACATCTACGGTTTTCTCTTTCAAAATGTCCCGAAGAATATGACTAGAAAGATGAAAATGAATCTATGATAGGGTCTTTTGATCCTTACGTTGTTTCTCTTCCATCGACCAATTTGTGGGCTCTTGTCAAATCCCAACAAAGTGTTCGTCCAAATTCATTTGAGCAAGCACTGCTCGCATTTTTACATGACATAAGAAAATCTAGTGCTTCAATCCAAAAGCGAAATATCATATTTCATAGTTATCATCACGAGAACAAAATCTCGAATAAATCAAATCTTAAACTTTTATACCATTGTTAACAAATTTAACCAAATAGTATGCATGCTAACACCACTTGTTAGAGAATAACGTAGCAATTACAACACAAGAACAATTGGCAGAAGAGTGAAGAATTTATCTTATATGGAAAAAGAATACAAAATATTGTGTTTCTAATTTGATTCTAATTCATATAAAGTCATATGAGAGTCAAGAATCACGTAGGCTATATATATGACCCAAAAGAATAAGTTTTGAATGGAAAGAAGATCAAAAATCACGTCAAAAGAAGGAAACAATTTTTTTCCCGTGGATATATGCCACTCGAGCGGCAACCTCGCACCAGCAAGCAGTAGGCGAGTGGCGGTGGAAGCGATTCTAATGGCGCTTAGACGTTGAGTTTTGGTCCCAAATTGATTCTAAACATCTTGAGTGGTGCCTAGCCCAAGCGCCCACTTGTTATCCCAAAGATTACATACCTCTTTAACACATCTTTCAACCAATCCATGAACATCCAACGAAATTTGGGTTGAAAAATAACAAATTAAAATTACGTAGAGAGACAGAAATTGAAATATGAGTTTTAAGTATATAATTTTTGTTTTTATTATTCTGATGGACGGACTATGTATTTATGAAATTTATTCATATTTTGCTAATGACCGGATAATTTCTCGCTTATTTATCCACGTCAGTTACTCGATCATTCCATTAAATTCTGGGTCTGTGTTTCAAGTGTACGATTAAACTTTTCAATATTATGACATAATTTATAAAAATTCATTTCTAATCAATAAGTCTTTGTTTGTATCCTTAAATTCTTCTTTTCAATAAATGAATGATAGCAAGTGAGTAGTATTTTTAACCCTACAAAATGTACGATTTAAATTAATGTTTCGCTTTAAAAAGTAAAATTTAAGCAAAAGAAAATACAACCCAAACAAAAGCTAATTCTTTTTAGACTTTATTCCAGCTATTCCTCCTATCATTGGCTAAAAATAAATTTGTAACTTGTGAATTTATTAATTTGATTGAATATGACTTGTATATAACCAAAATTTCAAAACGAATATAGATTTAACGTGTGTTTGAGCCACATTATTTTTAAAAAATGTATTTTAAAACAGTAGATTGATGAAAAATATGTGGTTGAAAAAGAAGAAAAAATTATTGACGTGGTGAAAAATATTATTTTATTGAAAAATGTGTGGTTGAAAATGAGTAGAAGAATAAGAATAAGAATTTTAATTTGTGCTAAACGAAGGCTTAGACATAGTTATCGAATTTGATCCAAATGTTGATCCGAAAAATTATTGAGTCATAGGATCATTGATTCAAACGTTGGATCACTTATTGAAGTGGTGGGTCATTGCTTAAATTTAAAGTTCTCAGTGAACTAGTGGTTTCAAGTGAAATCTCCACCGTAGAGACCAAGGTTCAAAATTAACATCCTACATCCCAATTAAATTTTGCTTCTAAGCTATTATTCATTATCTTAAGTGATCTCGACAATTTTGCTATTGGATCAGTTCATTGTGACCCGTCAGGTCCGATCGATCAGCTATCTAATCAATCCTATTCGATGTTAATAATTATGGATTTAAGTGTAAAGTAGAATCTTCATGTGAATTATGACATTGTGGATAAGAATTGAAGAGGGTCAAAATTAAGACTTAAAAGCAAATGAGTAAAGAAAATCGGGTGCTAATCCATATCCATAACCCCAACTTATGTTCCTTTCGAGCCCCACCGTGTTGGCGGCCGCCGGACGTGTACCTACTTTGATTTCGACAGTTCAAATCAGGTGACAGCATGATTGGAATCTTATTGAGCATCCTTTATATTGCTCATAAAAGAACCTGAGTAATGCTATATTATTATTATTTGTACATTATTGCATACGTGACGATATACGAATAAATGACATAGGAGAGAGAAAAAGCGAAAAAAAAAAGGATACGGAAGGAAAAAAAAAATTTATTATAATATTTCTATGGGAGATTTTCATAAATGTCACTAAATTTGAAAATCCACAAAATATTTGAATGTGCACAAAATTTGTTCAAAAATATCACTTT
>CAIGRH010022014.1:0-10597 GCA_903798295.1 Fraxinus nigra | reverse complement strand
ACCCTTAGCCACAAGACGAGCTTTCAGCCTAGCCACGGAACCATCAGAATTGACATTGATTGCAAACACCCACTTACATCCAATAGTCTTTTTCTCTGCAGGTAAGTTTACTAAATCCCAAGTACCATTAGCATCTAAAGCATTCATTTCCTCTATCATAGCTTCACGCCAACCAGGATGGGAAAAGGCTTCATGAACAGTTTTCAGAAGTGTCAAAGATTCGAGAGAAGCAATAAAATAACAAGAGAAAGAAGACAAGTGATCATAAAAAACAAAAGAGGAACTAGGATAAGCGCACTCATGTTTATCTTTGCGGAGAGTAATGGGTAGAGCAAGATCACCAGACACGGGATCCGATGCCGAACAAGAGATAGACGCCGAACATGCATCAGGAGGGTGATGTTTTTTGGAATAGACCTGGTGAATGGGTGGTGGTGGGGTGGGAACATCATGTTGAGAAGTATTATGAGTTGGTCGAGAAATGACATGATAAACTAACAGATCATCATCTTTCTCCTTATTGAAAGAAATAGAAGAAGCGGGAAAGAAAGGGATATGTTCCATAAATGTAACATCGGCAGACACAAGATACTTGGTAAGACTCTGAGAGTAGCACCGATACCCCTTTTGGAGACGAGAGTAACCCAGAAAGACACATTTAAAGGATTTTGGATCCAATTTAGTGACCTAGGGACGAACATCACAAGCAAAACGAGTATTACCAAATAGTTTAGGCTCAATAGAAAACAATGGTTTGGTAGGGAAAATGACACTATAAGGAGTCCCCACAATGAAGAATAAATGAAGGCATTTGATTAGTATAAAAATAGGTCGTGGAGACCGCATCAACACAAAACTGTTTAGGAACATGCATTTGGAACAAGAGTGCCCTTGCTGTCTCAAGAAGGTGTCTCTTTTTTCTTTCAGCCACACCATTATGAGAGGCGTGTCAACACACGAGGATTGGTGTAAAATACCATTATGAAGCATGTAAGTGTGAAAAGTATTGGAAAAATATTCTTTGACATTATCACCTCACAACGTTTGTATAGAAACATTATATTGCGTTTTAATTTCAGCACAAAAGGCACTAAAAGGAGAGAATAATTTAGAACGACTTTTCATTAAATAAAGCCAAGTCACACGAGAGAAATCATCAACAAAGGTAACAAAATATCTAAAACCAGTTTTAGACACTACATGACAAGGACCCCAAACCAAACATCTGAATGAACTAGCCCAAAAGGACAACTAGCTCTCTTATTGACACGAGGAATTGCGGACGATCGATGATGTTTTGCGAACTGTCANAAAATACCATTATGAAGCATGTAAGTGTGAAAAGTATTGGAAAAATATTCTTTGACATTATCACCTCACAACGTTTGTATAGAAACATTATATTGCGTTTTAATTTCAGCACAAAAGGCACTAAAAGGAGAGAATAATTTAGAACGACTTTTCATTAAATAAAGCCAAGTCACACGAGAGAAATCATCAACAAAGGTAACAAAATATCTAAAACCAGTTTTAGACACTACATGACAAGGACCCCAAACCAAACATCTGAATGAACTAGCTCAAAAGGAAAACTAGCTCTCTTATTGACTCGAGGAATTGAGGACAATCGATGATGTTTTGCGAACTGACACGACTCACAATCTAAAGACGACACACTCTGAAATTGAGGGTATAGTTTCTTCAACAAAGATAAAGATGGATGACCCAACCGATAATGTGTTTCAAACGGAGTTAAGACACTTGAACATGCAATGGGTTTGGGCACCTAGGTATCCAGAAAATAGAGACCACCCGATTCATGTCATTTACCAATAATCTTCTTCGTCATAAGATCCTGATAGAATGAAATGCAACAATTTAGGGTCCGAGTAAGTTTGCTCGCAGATAAAACCCAATTTCTAAATTAACACCTTCACACAAGTCTACAAAGAGAAAAGCCTAAAAGGAATCACAAATGAATGAGGCCCAATACAAGAAAACAATTTTGAAAAAAAAATGAGCCTAAACAAAAAATTGAGCCCACTAAACTGGACTATTGAACGGACTTGAAGCCAACCAAATTGAGCTCAAACACCTTGAGCCCATTAAACTGGACTATTGAACGAACCTGAAGCACCACCAGACTAGAGGCCTGAACGAACGTGAAGCGAGATCCACTCACAGAGGCAGACCTAACTCCAAGAAATGCAGGCGACGACGATGGAGGTGCAATCGGTGGAAGCTCACAAGGGCGACGCACCGAATCGAACAAATCGGATGACCCAGACAATGAGGCAGTTGTACTTGCTCATACAAATCCCATCGAAAAAGGAGAACCCAGAGACCGATTGCAATTGCCCGACCAATTTCCCAAATTGACGACACTGGAAAGCAAAATCTGTAATCTTGGAGACGCGAGATGCCCACGATACCACTACCAGAATCTCCAACGGCACTGGGAACCCAAGATTACGACCACAAGTTTGAGAAATAGAATTCTAGGGCTCTGATACCATGTAATGAATAGAGAATAATTTGATATATATTCTATTACAAGGAGAGAATACACATATATATACAACTGAGGGATCTAAATAAGGAAAAGAGAATCCCTATAATTACTCTATAATTATTTATGCTAACACGATTCAATTCAACTTGTTCTAGGGACATTTCTATTCTGTATGTGATGATGATTTGGTTGCAGTCTCTATAGAAAAATGACTGATAGCAACCTCTAGAGCTCTGTGAAAGAAAAGGTTTATAAAGTCCTAAAACTATCCTTGAGGTACTCTGGTAAACTTGACTCGGGCCAAACTCGCAAATGGGTATATATGATATTTTTGGTACCATGAGTTCTTTTGATAATGTTATCCTGATTGTCGGTGCTTTTATTGTAGTTTGAGGCTCTTGCACCGTTGGTGTATTAATTAGCGCCCATTTGACCCCATTATTCCACGTTACAACGAGATGAATAGCAATTTTTTGGAGAATGTGTGGTTAAGAAAGAAGGAAGAGTTTTTAGGTTTACGTGTAATATTATTTTATTGAAGAATGTGTGGTTGATAAGAAGAGAGATAAAAATGAATTATAATTTAATGGATAATGGGGGCCAAACGGGGTGTTAGTTTAGTCAAATCCTTAGTCAAGTAGGATTTTCTCAATTAGGCTGTTTCCTTGCCTTCTTGGTCATTGTTCGAGTAGAGTTAGGATATCAAGAATTCTTTCAATACAAATGCAATCTCGTTCAATCCGAACTTGAAATGGAATGAATATTTTCTGCACTTCTTGCAATTCAGTGGAGAAATTTCATTGCTAAATGAGACTCTTTGAAGACTTTGGGGAGATTTTAGGGTCTCCTTTCTCTATTTTCTTTCACTTCACCCCTTCCTGATTTGTTTTCTTTATTAATGTTGCTTGCTTGCTTGCTGCTACACGGCCTTTAATTTTCTTATCAAATGATTGCCCTGCATTAAAGAAAAATTTGGGAAATTTTTAAGACATCTCCTCCGTTCATCTTTTTAATCAAAGTGTGTAATTGTAATTTTCTTGTAAGTTTTTCTGAATTACGTTCGGCTTGTATAGAATGACAGATACTCTGTATTTCCAGATATGCCACGTCCCTTAATGCCATGGTATTACTGTTCACTGAAAGTAATGAAGAATATTATGGATGATCAAAATAGATTTCACTTTTTTGATTTACTTGAGCACCATGTCCAACTTGATTAAATGACCGTACTCAATAGAATTTCAAACTACGTTGGTGTACATTCTTTAAAGCAAGCATCCAGTATTTAATGTTGTTTCAAAATGCAGGTAACAGGCCATTGGACACCCAAACATCCAAAGGTTAAAGCAGTAGTCAACCAACTGGCTCTCCTTAGAGAAAGTTTTAAGTACTGCCAGCCATCTGTTGTGGCTCGAAATGATACAAAGTTTGCATTTAAACTTGCAAGAGAAGCAATAGTTTCTCAGGTGAACAAGTCTGCAGAATCTAGTGGTATTATCAATTCATTTGAGAGTTGTGTAATTTGTTTAGAGGACAAAAATGTTGGTCAGATTTTCTCGGTCGATGATTGTATGCATCGTTATTGCTTCTCTTGCATGAAACAACACGTAGAAGTGAAGTTGCTTCATGGGATGCTTCCTAAATGTCCGCATGAAGGCTGTAATTCTGAACTGAAAATTGATCGTTGTCGTAAATTCTTAACACCTGGACTGATGGAAATTATGAGTCAGCGCATTAAGGAGAATGCAATTCCAGTGTCGGAGAAGGTCTATTGCCCTTACCCTAAATGTTCTGCTTTAATGTCGAAAAGGGAGGTCCTAGAATCTTCGAAAAGTACCTTTTTTAGAGCAGAAATATCTGGAGCCAGGAAATGCTTAAAATGCAACGGTCACTTTTGCATCAACTGCAAAGTACCCTGGCACTCTAACATGTCTTGCTATGAGTTCAAGAGGAAAAATCCTTATCCCCCAGCAGAAGATGTAAAGTTGAAGAAATTGGCTGCAACGCATATGTGGCGCCAATGTGTCAAGTGCAACCATATGATTGAACTAGCCGCAGGGTGCTTCCATATGACCTGCAGGTACTCACATTTTACTCTAGTTAGCTTCACTATTATTTTTAGCAATCGATATTAATTGACATGTCTTAGCACCTGTTTGAGCCCCATTATCTAAAAACACATTTTTCCTCAAACTCATTTTCAACCGTACATTCTCCCAATAAAATAATTTATACGTGAACCCAAAGTTTTTACCCTTCTTTCTAACCACACAATCTTCAAAAATTCATTATTATAAATTCCATTTTTGTGAAAAATGGGGTTCAAACGGGGTGTTAGTTTTATGGAATATCTTCAACTAGGAATTCTTTTCTCGTTATAAATCTTGGCCTTGTTCTTCCTTAAACAATTCTTCGGGTAATTATCACCTGAAGTATGAACGGCAGCACAACCAGTTTGGCTCGACCACAGGCCAATTATGGGCCCACCAGCCTCTGCTGGCAACCCACGTCGAACCCAGCTTCTTCCATATGTCACCCATTCTACCCCCTACCCTGAACTTTCCCTATTGTGCAAGACCCTTCCTGCCTCATTTTATTTAGAGCCCGTTTAAGCCCCATTTTTTTGTTCAAAATGCATTTTGGAATAGTATTTTGATGGAGAATATACGGTAAAAATAAGAAAAAGTTTTGGGCTTGCGTGTAATATTATTTTATTGAATAATGTGTGGTTGAAAATAAGAGAGAGAGAAAAAAGTACTTTTGAAATAATGGGGACCAAACAAGGGTTTAATAATCTGAAATGATCTCTAGTTCTGAATAAAAATTTTCATACAACACAGTTCCTGCCAGGCTCTATAAATTAAAATTGTTGGGTTTTTCTTTTTCAGATATATGAACCTTTTACTGCATTTCATAACTTAAGACTTTTGCTACATGGAATCATAGATAAACCATTCCCGAGTCACCCATAAATATGAAATCAGAGACAACACAGCCTCAAAGCCCATTTTAAACCAGGAACTCCTAGTCAATCTCTTGAATCTTGTCCTTTTCATCATAAATGATCCGCTTCCCCCATGTACTTATGTTTTCTCATGTGAACTTCGGTCACCAGCTATTGGAGACCCCATTTCCACAGAATTTAAAGAACACTGTTCTGAACACATCTGATTCTGGTGATTACACCATTTATATGACCTGCAAAAGAATGTTTCCATTAGCAATGTGTGGCTGAAGATGACTTACGAGATACTAGTAAAATCAAGAATTTGTATGAAGCAAGCAACTATAACTTTACCTAACGAAGTTTAAAGAATAATTCATGACAATTAAATTATGGGAAATTATTTTTTTTGTAGTATTTTAAAACTAAATGTAGCCTTAGAATAAAACACTATAACACGTCTTCATCTGCTTCCCCTGTCGAGTGTTGTAGGACAACTCCGTTGCACCACCAACTGTTGAACAAATACCTGAAGAGAGGAACAAGTAACCTGAGCTCGCACTTCATGGTCTATGCAGAATAAAAAAATTAACTAGAATTAAAAGTTTAATTACCAATCTGTCACCAGCACTAATTGTAGGTTCAAATGCAACCATTGAAACAATAAATAAAATTTCAGCGAACTTCCCAAAAGTAGGATAATTGCATTTATTTTCCACTATCTTAATTCATCAAAGTGAGAAGTTCATGTTAACACATTATTCTCCCCAATTCCGATTCACAGATACATTATTACATTTTAAGCCAAAAAGGGGGTCATACTTGGTAGAGGATTGGCCTCATCATCAAATGCATCAATAACTTTATACAAGAAGATGGAGGTTGTAATTGCAGGAGTTCCTCCACTTCTAATATTGATTCCCAGAGCTACTCTTCGAATCAGCTTTGGACTGATATCATTCAGCTATAGCAACATTATTGAATTTCATGAATTTTAGGTTGAGCTTGATCACAGGTTGTAATATACTAAAACTACGGCTATGCGCCTATGTCCATCATGAGATTAGTATCCATATATGCTGATTTCCAACATCTTTGTGGCCATACTTCTGATCATTATATCTGGACTCTTAACTGAATCATGTAGTTGCCATTTGATTTTTCGATTCTGGAAAATGCAATGTTTAATCAGGATAAAGAGGGCTAGAAACATCTCAGTTACTTATTTTTTGATGAACAAATAACTATTTGAAGAACGCCACGACTGGTACCTCTTGTTCCTTCTAGCAATGAACACTTCGAATTTTTAGCCGTGATTAGGCTTGGTCAAAGGAGAGAAGCAAGCTATGATACCAATTGTTGCAACATGGTACGTAGATATAGAAGAGGAGAGGGAGGAAGAGGGAAAGTGAGAATATTTGAAGGAGGAAATATTATATTCAATGTTCAATTCAAATAAATTACTTATACTTAAAATTTCTATTAATAAAAGGAAGCTACCAAACTATTAAATGGAAATTTTATATACCAAAGAATCAAGATGGAGAACAAATCAAATTTAAAAATTCAAAGTAATTTATTTTCCCGAATAAGTGCAAATATTGGTAACTTTACAATATAATAGCTATTAAGATCTCCATCACTTGGTAGTATTTTCGTTTACCTATGAAGAAATTAGCATATTGAGTAACTTCAAGACAGTAGTTGAACTGTTGGCTAGGAGGGTCGATGTCGGGATGTGAAGTAACGAGTTGGAGTCATTGATATGGAGTTTGAAGGAGAAGGTTTCCTACCAACCCTCTGTCACCAGACTCACCACTCGATAAGGATTCCTATGCTGCTGCTTCTAATTAGTCTAGTAAATTTCTCATGTTTACTATATAAGAGTTGGAAGTGCCAGTTTGCAGTTAAATATTACTACTTATAATTCAGTTGTCTCTTGATTAGTGATGGGACAGAAAGAAAAATTTGTAGCATGCAATTGCTTATGTTGATGTTATATTGATGCATTTCGAGTGTGGCAAACTTCTAGCTGTTTGCTTAGATTTTCTGGAATCACATATTTGGGGTCCTCTCCTCCCATAAGCCTTGTGCTGACATTCTTTTTTGTCTATGGAGACAATAAACTAGTGTAAATGGTCCAAGTAATATGCTAAACATATCAAATGAAGCAATTTTTGGTTGATTATGCTTATTAATGAAGATACTCCAGTGGAATTTCTGGTATGAGTTTTAACTTGAGGATGGTTACAAGAGTCAAAATGAGAAAACCCCATTCTTAAACGAAAAAGAATCAGCAATGTCTAACAATTTAATTTTTGCTTCATCTTTCATCAGTACATAGATCTAGTGTTCTGTTATGTTTGGTAGCATTGTAGTTTAGAGCAGTTTTTGGCAGGTGCGGCTATGAATTTTGCTATACCTGTGGCGCTGAGTGGAAAAGCAAGGCAGCAACTTGCTCTTGTCTGCTTTGGGACGAGGATAATATTATAGATCATACAGATGACGATGAATTGGATGATGATGATGAAGATGAAGATGAAGATGAAGATTATGATGGTGTCTATGCTTTTGATTCCGGTGAGTATTATTACTGAATCATCAATTTTCTTTCCACTGTTGTTTCACCACCTGTCCCCCAATTTTATGCTTACATTACTGTTTCAGGAATTTGGTGAAGTTTGAGGTGATAAGATGCATGACCAGTTGACTTTCCACTTCATGTGATACATTTTCTGCAAGGAAGAACATTGAAGTTATTGCTCATAATAAGGTGCTTTTTGTTTTCGGTATTTGTAAATTGTTCTAGGATATCGTTCTCTTTGTTGTTCCTTAATTGTTCGTGTTTTGTATCATCTTCTAATATTCGTTGATACTGTTGTCATGGTAATGCGCGTAGTTGCGCTTATCGAGATGTTAATGGCTAGTGTCTCGATGAAAAACCATGATCTTTATTTGATAGGCTAAATCACTGCCTTGTTTTTATCTCTGTTAGTAATTTATTAGAACTCATCATTTTATTAGGATCCCACAGAAATTGGTTAGTTGAAACAGTATATGAGAATTGGCCAAACTCGTTAGTATATATTCGTTGATTCTTTCTTCTTCTAGTGGTTGTTTCTTTTAAATTTAGAAAGACTTTTTGATTCCGAAGACGTGTTCATTCTTTTGGTAGTTTATGCCATTTTTTAAACGCACATTTTTGTTTAAAATTATGGTTAGAAAGTCATGACCTTTGAACAAAACACTAAGTTGTATATATGGGTACTTCATAAACTATTAACAAATTCAATACCGCTACTAATTTTGGTCAGTCAGTACGAGCAATGGTGGGAAGAATGTTCATGCAAATAAACATGGAATTTGGGAAAAATCTTTAAGAATTTGTATCATACAAGGATTTGAAATCAAATACTAATATTTGTGATTTTTCGAAATGTATGAATAAAATTGACTTATAAATATGAACCAAATAGAATTATACCATATAATTTCATAGGGTAATTAGCACATAACGTCTCAACATTTTATTGTTATTGTGAAAAACGTCCGTACCTTTAATGTTTTTGGCATTTTCACCTTTATTTCTAACTTTCATTGCGTAAAAGGTCTTTTTCACCTATTTTCTCAACTATGAAACAACGAATATATCCCTCTCTTAAATAAAACAAAAGGAGAAAAAAAATTAATTGTACTCACAGTCTCAATTTTTTTTAAAAAGTGTAAATAAGTCACAAATAAGTTATTAAAAAGGTAATTAGTACATAATGTCTTTATTTTTCATTGTTCTTGCGAAAAACGTCTATTTCTTTCATTTTTTTTTATTTTTATTTTTTGCATTCTCGCCCTTAATTACACATTTGATTGCGCAAACTATTAATTCTATCCATTTTCATCCAATTTCTTAATAAAAAGATGTGAAATAACGAATATAACCTCCTATTTAAATAAAAAGCTAAAGAATTAAATTGAAACCATAGTCCTGTTTTTTTTTTTAAAAAAATGCAAACAAGTCTCCAATAAATTATTAAAAATTTTAATTTTTTTTAAAGTGAAAGTCCCAATTAAATTTATTTAAGAATTTAAAAAACTAAAAATGCAAACGGGTCTCAAATTAATTATTAAAGAATAGAAATTAAAAAATATATATTTTTATTTAAATAAGAGGTTATATTCGTTATTTTACAGTTTTTTATTGAGAAATTGGATGAAAATTGATAGAAATAGTGGTTTGCGCAATCAAATATGTAATTAAGGGTGAAAATGTCAAAAAATGAAAAGTAAAGACTTTTTTTTCAATAACGGTGAAAGATCCATTTATATACTAATTACCCTTTTTAATAATTTATTTGTAACTTATATGCGCTTTTTTAAAAAAAAAATTGGGACTGTGGTTGCAATTAATTTTTTCTTTTTATTTTTGTTTTATTTAAAGATGAGTATATTCGTCATTTCATAATATTTAATTGAGAAAATATGTGAAAATGACCTTTTGCACAATGAAAGATAGAAATAAAGGTGAAAATGTCAAAAAATGAAAGGTATGAACGTTTTCCACAATAATAATGAAAGGTGGGAACGTTATGGGCTAATTACCTTATTTTCATATATGTATGTGTGTGTGTATTTTGGGATAGGGTCTCAAAAAAGATTGATGACAAGATTGCTATCGAGTCAATAAGTTGAGGATTAATTTTGCATAAGCTTGTCAATTCACAAAGTCGAGCCACACATTGTCATTAGTTGTATGACTCACTTTGTAAGATTATACAATTCATATTTTTTCGAGGTACATGTATCTTTTGTCAGAAAAAGTTAATTCGTAATTTATGTATCCATATCATTGGTTCGCCGCATATTTGGTATTTTTAGTGCATTTGGAAACTTTTGTTCGTAAAGCATAGGAAATGTCGATGATATAGTATGACATTGATAGTTAACCACGCGGACGAATAACGTTAACACTTTCGAAAATACACTACACCCTGGTGAGACCGTCGACTCGCATGAGGCCATCTACGTTCTCGCGGCTCGTCTACTAGTATAAGGTGGTCTACCTCCATTGGATCATCGGCCCCGTGGATTCGTCAACCCCCATGAGACCGCTTACCACCATTAGGCCATGCTACGACCCCCATGCC
>CAIGRH010022012.1:0-21191 GCA_903798295.1 Fraxinus nigra | reverse complement strand
CAATCTGTTTGTGATAAGTGCATTACCTGTAGGCAAGCAAAATCTAAAGATATTGTTGTTGTTGACAAGTTAAGTAAAATGGCTCATTTTATAGCATGTTCAACAACCAACGACGCAACACATATTACTGATTTGTTCTTTAAAGAAGTGGTTCGTTCGCATGGGTTGCCTAAGACAATTGTTAGTGATAGAGATGTTAAGTTCCAAAGTCATTTTTGGCGCACTCTATGGAATAAATTAGGAACTAAACTGTTATTTTCTACTGATGCACATCCTCAAACGGATGGTCAAACTGAAGTAGNCTGTTTGTGATAAGTGCATTACCTGTAGGCAAGCAAAATCTAAAGATATTGTTGTTGTTGACAAGTTAAGTAAAATGGCTCATTTTATAGCATGTTCAACAACCAACGACGCAACACATATTACTGATTTGTTCTTTAAAGAAGTGGTTCGTTCGCATGGGTTGCCTAAGACAATTGTTAGTGATAGAGATGTTAAGTTTCTCAGTCATTTCTGGTGCACTTAATGGAATAAATTAGGAACTCAAACGGATGGTCAAACTGAAGTAGTTAATAGGACACTCACTACTTTGTTGCGTGCTATCATTCAAAAGAACGTAAGGTAGTGAGAAAAGTGTTTGCCACATATTGAGTTTGAATATAATAGGATTGTTCATTCTACGTCTTCATTTTCTCCTTTTGAAATTGTTTATGACTTTAATCCTTTTAACTCCTGTGGATATTTATGCCTACTACTATGAGCATGCTAATCTTGATGGCAAGAAAAAGGCAGATTTTGTGAAGGATTTACATGCTAGAGTTCAGGCCAACATTGAAAGGAAGAATGAGCAATATGCTAAGCAAGACAATAAGGAGCATTTGAAGGTTATCTTCCAATCTAGCGATTTGGTTTGGGTGCACATGCGTAAGGAAAGGTTTCCCACACAACGAAAATCAAAATTGCAGACTAGGGGAGATGGACATTTTCAAGTCTTGGAGCTGATCAATGATCACCTACAAGCTAGATTTACCAAGCGATTATGGTAGTGTTAGTGCAACTTTTGATGTTGCTGAATTTATCTTTGTTTGATGTAGGTGATTTGAGGACGAATCTTTTCGAAGATGAGGAGAATAATGGAGATCGAGGTGATCGAGGTGCTAACCAAGTTAATGTTCCCAAATATTCTCAAGATCATTTGTAAGGAATTGGCGGTCTAATGACTAGAACAAAGAAAAAGAGGATGAAAGAGGCTTTGCAAGGTTTGATCATGGAAGTGCAATACAAAGTGGCCGTGCTAGAGGATTCTAAAACTAAATTTGAAGATTAGGATGGTCACTTATCTTTTTGTGAAGGTTGATTGTTTGTTCTTGAATCAATGGCCTCCTATTATTTTAGTCAATTTTAAAATTGCTTTTTTGTTTCGTTATCATATCGAAAGTTAAATAATTTCTCAGCTTAAATAACAAAGAAAACTAGGTCATATAGGGGACAACTATACTTCTATGCTTAGTGAAATCTTAAATAATGTTTAGTTTGCCATGCATTTTTATCTATCCGCATTCTCCATTATGTATAGCTGGATTTTAGATGAAAATTTGTTTTCGAGAGAATTCACATATAAAGATAACCGATTGTCAACATAAAGCAAGAATTGGTTAATAACAAGTAATTAAGGATTAAAGTACTTTAACAATGGTGGATTCGTGATCTTAGTTTGTGATATGATAAGACATTATCACTTTTTATTTGCTTATTGTAGTCGATAATTAGAATAATCCAAACTCAAATCCAAATAATGGATAACCTTTTTCTTGTTAGAGCTAGATTTAATTAAAGTAAATAGATAAATATGAGTTCTCGTGGGTTTGATTTGATATTCAACTCATTCTATAATACTTTTATACAATATCGTCCACTTGTATTATAATTTTATAACAATGTTGGGCAACCATGTCTATATCCTTTAGGGATTCCATGTCTAGTGTCTACATGCTTTAACCGCATTCCCTCAACATTACTTCCTTCAACCCCTTACAAATGATGGACAAACCAAAAGTCTATCCTTGACCATAAATGCTCAATGGATTCAGTTGGGTATGTTCACACTACTTGTTATAAGTGTGGAAAGTTAGGCCGAAAGGAACATAAGGGACATGCGATGCTTGGTGAACAACAAGAATGATGTAAAACTGAAACGGAGTCATGATGTATTCCTCGAGGATGATTTTTAAAGAATAGAAGACGTAATACAGAACCT
This sequence comes from Fraxinus nigra, assembly GCA_903798295.1. Classification (NCBI taxonomy): domain Eukaryota; kingdom Viridiplantae; phylum Streptophyta; class Magnoliopsida; order Lamiales; family Oleaceae; genus Fraxinus; species Fraxinus nigra. The sequence goes on along the minus strand of CAIGRH010022012.1, from coordinate 18,934 downwards.
TGGGATATATGAAATTGTTGAATCATGAGAAGTGACTCATATCATAGTGGGAGTGTTTGTAAGTACGACCTTGATTCCGAAAGTCTGAACTTCTGTAGAAGAAAATGTAGAATTATCCCATGTGATATATATTAACGGAAATCATTCATATGTTTCCCACAAGATGAAGATGATCAGTAAACTTGTTGAACCCCGATTTTTTTAGTCGTGTAGCCTATATAATTTATTTTCCAATCGATAGAAATGACACGTCTAGTCAAGTCTTTATATGCAAGTCAATTTTATTATGCTTAATAGTTAATTTTGGATATATATGTACCGTTGAGGGACGAAAGCGGAAATAAGATCATGTTTGGTGCCGATTGTTTTAAGATTCTTTTTTATTATAGAATCATTTTTCAATCACATTCATACAATAAATTATTCTATACATAAATTCAAATTTTTTCTCTACTTTTTAACCTCACATTTTCCTAAAAATACTATTAAAAACTTTTGTTTTTTGTTTTTTGTTGAAATAATAATGGGCACTGAACCTGGGCTAACTTTAAATTTTAAACTTTTATTGGGCCGAATACACTAAGGAATTAAAATTACCCTATCAATATCATGGACCATATAAGTTAAACTTGAGTAAGAGCCAATTAAGAAAAATACTTAGTTAATAATATTAATTTTTTTATTTAGACTAAATTATTATAGTAATATTGGACTATTTTGATAGATGGTAATTAATTATGTATATTAGGATTGAGAAGAAGTTAATTTGGATAAGATCGAATCTAGTTAGGGCGATCAAAGAATATTGTGCTCAAATGAAATTTTAGGGATTAATTATCATTTCTTATTTAAGTGCCAACTTCGTCGTTTTTATTTCCTCTCGTTAATTAAAATATGATCTAAACCATAATTAAGCAAAATTGATGTATTAAATCCTGAGTGTAAATCAAATTTAATTTAATGGAAACTATCCACAATTAGCTCTCGGTTTCTGATAAAATCAAAGATAATAAAAGATTATTTTTGTAGAAATCAAATAAAATTTGATTATTTATTAATTAAGTTGCTTGTTTGCATTAAAATAATTGGTATACATACACATAATGTGGTAAGATTTGATTCTGTCAGACATCCTTCAATCAAATAAAAAAAAAAAAAACGCCTCCATTATCTTATCTTATAACTACATGTGTATGAACATAAGATAATGATAACTTGACTAGGTTTAAATCAAATCAATTCTCTTTAAGATAAAACTTATCAATTACTCTATTCTAAACCTATTTATACCCACGTGTTTCCCCAAGCACACATACTAACAAAATTTCAGGAAGCTTCAAATCTCAAAAGTCTTGGAAGGATTTAAATCAACACCATTTTTCATTTTCTGTCCGTTGCTTCAAAATCCAGAATTCAAGATTTATAAACAACTTAAGGTGCTCAGTGCTATTAGTTATTTTTTCACATCTTTTCAAACACGTTTTATGTATGAATTTAATTACTTTCAGTTCAGGGCTCCTTCAAGGAAAATCATGATACATTTTAAGGCGTACATTTGGGTATCAGTTACTCTTCACGTTATTTTGCAGAGATTGCTAGAATAATCATTTTTCACGGTGTGATAATTCTCATTTTTTTTGTTGATAAGAGAGTTTATGGCATAATTTCCTATTTGATTTGAAAGTGGAGTAACAGGAATCTCATTGCGTATAATTCGTTATGCACAACTCTTTTTATGTACAAATTTCAAGTGAGAATTAACATGCTGGATGATAGTGAATGAATGGATGGACGTGCCATTAGACCAACTGATTATTGTCATGAAGTACTTCAATTTTAGGAACAATAGAATTTTAAAAAGTATTTGATTTTTTTATATAGATTTAAATTGTGAGCAACATTATGATTTCAATTAGTCTAATTTCAATCGCATGTCAAAACTAGTTTTTATCAATATTTGGATACATGGTACGATCCCAAAACGTTCCGCATGTTTTTTAATAAATAAAATATATATTTTATTAACGTATATCAATTTTTATTGAATGCCGTTATATTGAAATTGTTTTTTTAGCACGTTAAAAAATTCATCTTTGGTAATCAAAGAGACCTAAATAGTTTAAGAAGAGCTTGAAATTTAAATGATTCATTTGATACCCCCTTCCTCACCTGGAAGGCTTTTTAGTTGCGCGTTATTCAAATCAACAAAACGAAAAAAAAAAAAAAAATATTTCAAACACCTTCCAAATTTAAGAAAATTCCATTTCTACAAACTTTTATTTCAAGAAATTCCAATTTTACAAAATCTCTCTCTCTCACTCTCTCATACGTATTGCACACAAAAAATAATGTTACGAGAATTGTGACACCCAGAATTGTCACTATCCAGTATTTTTATGGTATGAAATGATTAAGAATATTTATTGATATTATCTTTCATATATTAGTTGATACTAATTAATTTCAAAATCCCACGATTTTTTCATTGCACATCTTATTTTATTACTTAGATGTATAAATTAAGCATAGTAAGTATTTTGCGTGCAATTAGTAATACGATTCTCATATAATTAAAACTTAAATATATAATACTTTGTACTTAGCACATCTACGACATATATGGCTAAACATAGAGAGACATCTAGGTAGAGTGTAGTATGGTTGAGAAGTTCTTAAGATAAATTATTTTTTAAAAGAAAATGGTACAACGACAACAAAATCAAGATGCTCTGTTCAGAGATTTACTGAGGACAGTGCAAGACTGGGAAAGCCATTCTCAAATGGCACGTGATAATGCAACAGGAAGTGCCAACACCATGAGCTCGATTGTTGAGCTGTTCTGTCATTTTAAACCCCCATCCTTTGATGGTAAAGATATCCTTTCGCGGTTGAGGAGTGGCTAAGAAGACTTGTAGGGATCTTTGAGTATATGAATTTCAATGATGCTCAAAAGGTTTCTTGTGTGAAGTTCATGTTGACTAACGATGTTGGCCGTTGGTGGGAGTCTGAAACACGTACAATGTAATCTTACTTTGAACCAATTCAAGGAAGCATTGACGTGGTAAATAATTTTCCCACCTCATTTAAGGATTAAAAGGAGGTAGAGTTTCTTCAACTTACACAGGGGACTATGAGTATGAAAGAAAAATTGAATGACTTTCTAGATATGCACTACATATGGTTTAACACCGAGCTAACGAAGGCTAAGGGGTTCAAATGGGATTAAGATTGGAGATTAGGAGAATCATGGCAGCCCAATTAAGATTGGAGATTAGGAGAATCATGGCTGCCCAACAATATACTACTCATGCTAAAGTTGTACATTGAGCGCAAGCAATCTATAATGATTTAGGGTTGGAAAAGAAAAAGTGTTCAGTAAAAAGGAAATGGTAGGGACCTTTCCTTTCAGTCAGGCTTAAGCAAAACTTTTCCTTAGTGACCCAACTACAACAATCGACACTTGGGTGAGTGTTTTTTTAGGAAAAAAAGGTATGCTATATTTTGTAGTAAGACTGGTCATTTCCTTAAAGAATTTTCATAGAAGAAGGAAGTCAGCTTAAGAGAGGAAACCGAAAGGCTGACTAATCAAATGGATAAAAATAAGGGGATATTTGTACCTCTTGAAAAGCAAAACTCCGATGCATTTTGGGTTTGGATTGGTTGGGGAGAATTATCCAACTATCTTTTGTGAGAATGAGATTCTATTTCAAAAACCTGGAGATGAAGAATTCTAATTCTTTGGAACAAGAATTGGGACTCTTCACCGATTAGCGTCTACAATAAAAACGGAAAGGCTGTTGAGAAATGATATATGTCAAGGATTTTTTTATTGACCATTACTAGTAAATCCCAATCCAAATGGAGAGTGGAAGATAAATTAGTAATTAAAGAGTTTGTAGATATGTTTTTCTAAAAGATACCTTGTCTATCACCAGATAAATAAGTAGAGTTTACAATTGACTTGACCCCAGAGAAGCACAATATCTAAAGCCCCTTAAGGATGGCACGAAAAGAATTGTAGGAATTGAAGATACCATTACATGAACTACTTACTAGATAAGGGTTTTGTTCGAATTAGTGTATCCCCATGGGAGCTCCAGTGTTTTCTATAAAAAGAAAGACGACTCATTGAAGATGTAATTGATTATAGGATATTAAGTGTTTAACCATAAATAATAAATACCCACTCCCAAGAATAGAGGATCTTTTTGATCAATTGAAGGGTGCGAAAGTGTACTCAAAGATAGATTTGAGATCAGATAAAGGATTGTGATATCCTTAAAATGGCCATTTAGAATGCAGTATGAGCTCTATGAGTTCACAGTAATGCCATTTGGTATAACTAATGCACCAACTATGTTTACAGACTTAATAAATTGAGATTTTTCATCCGTATTTAGATTGGTTTGCTATAGTTTTCATTGACGACATATTGATATACTTAAAAGATACCAACATGAAGAGCAATTAAGAGTTGTATTGGGCACCCTCCAGAAAGATAAATTGTAGCCCTAATTAAAAAATGTGAATTTTGGCTAGACTGCATTGAGAGGTAGACCCCACTAAAGTTGAAGTTGTAACAAATTGGTCTAGACTGACCAATGTAGGTGAAATTCGTAGTCGCTTAGGTTTGGTGGCTATTACAGGAGGTTTATTGAAGGATTTCTTTCTCGGTTTTGCTACTTGTACATCACAATGTACATCGGGGTGTACACCCCCTCACATGGGGGTAGGACCCACTTTAATAAAAAAATATTTTACACAAGTGGGTCCCACCCCCATGTGAGGGGGGTGTACACCCTGATGTATATCTTGTGATGTACAAGTAGCAATTTTCTTTCTAAGATAGCTGGTCCACTGACATACTTGACTAGAAAGGGAATAAAGTTCCAATGGTCGAAGAAGTGTGAAAATAGTTTTCAAGAATAGAAATAAAGATTGGTTTCGACGTCGATGTTGACAATAACAGAAGGTTTGGAATAATTTATTGTATACAGTGATACATCTAAACAAGGTTTGGGATGTGTGTTGATGCAACATGGAAATATTGTTGCCTATGCCTCTAGGCAGTTAAAGTCATATGAACAGAATTATTTAATGCATGACTTAAAACACGAAGCTAAAGTTCATGCCCTAAACATATGGCGTCACTATCTATATGGTGGTAAATGTGAGATTTGTATTGATCATAAAAGTCTCAAATGCTTGTTCCCTCAAAAGGACTTAAATATGAGATAGAAAAGATGGCTGGATTTGGTCAAAGATTGAGATTGCACCATCCTTTACCAAACAGGTAAAACAATGTAGTTGCTGATGTTTTTAGTAGAAAACCAACTGAAAATTTGACAGTTTCAACCACTTCAAAACAGTTAGTTAAGGAATTTGAAAACTTAAGGCAAGAAGTTGTATCTTCGGTACAAAAGTCAACTATTGTTGCAACTCTAATAGTTCAACTACTCTTAGAAAACGAATTAGAGTAGCCCTCAAGAATGACCATTTTTTGTGTAAAATCACAACTGAAGTGGGGATAGATAAGCGAAGAGAGTTTGTGACATCTAGCGATAAGGTGCTTATATAATAAAGGCAGATCGTGTGTTTGTAAAGATGTGGGATTAATGAAAGAAATTTTCGAAGGAGCATAGTCCACATCTTATTTAGCACATTAAGGTGTTATGAAAATGTATCGAGGCATTCGAGATACATTTTGGTAAAGAAATATGAATAGAAGAATAAGACTCTTTGAAGTATGTGTATGGTCTATCAGCAAGTGAAATGCAAAACATTAGAAACTTTCAAGGTTCCTTAGACCATTGGATTTACCAAAAGGGAAATGAGAACACATAACCACGGATTTCGTGGAAGGATTTCTAAAATTTGTAAAAGGAAACAATGCTATCTGGATAATAGTGGATTGTCTTACAAAGTCAATCCACTTTCTTCCTGTTAGGATGACATTCACCATTGAATAATAATATGTGTGTAACCTAGAGAATAGTCAAGTTACATGGGGGGTTCTTATTTCTATTGTTTCAGACAGAGATCCAAGATTTACGTCAAAATTTTGGAAAAAATACACTTACCGCTAGTAGAATTTGCCTATAACAATAGTTTTCAGACTACTAGAGGAATGAAACCTTATGACACACTACGGTAGGAACTGTAGATCACCTATCTACAAAGATGAGGCTGGAGAAAGAAAGATTCTTGGACTTGACATTATTGATCGAATACTAGAGGTTGTGAATAAGTCTCGAGACAGAATTAAGGCTGCTCAAGATAGGCAGAAAAACTAAGCTGGTGGAAGGATAAAAGATCTCGAGTTCTAGATTGTAGACAAATTATTTCTGAAAGTAGCTCCAATAAAGGTAGTACTTAGATTCGGCAAGAAAGGAAAATTGAGACCAAGACTCCTCGGATAGTTCGACCAATTAGATAGAGTTGGAGATGTGGCATACAAACTAGCCCACCCACCAAGACTTTCAGCATTACATAATATTTTCCACATATTAATGTTACAAATTTACTTACTGGATCCTAAACACGTGATCAACCATAAGACTTTAGGTGTACAACATGGTTTAACCCATGAAGAAGATACCAATAGTGATATTAGCTCGAAAAATTATGCACTAAGGAATGGGGAAATTCCTTTAATCGTGGTTCTATGGCGTAATCATGAAGTGATATAGTCACTAGCCTAAAGTAAATTTCGGGGATGAAATTATTTTACGGAGGGTAGATCGTAAAACCCCATTTTTTTTGTTGCATATAATTTATTTGTCAATTGATACAACTGTCATGTCTAGTCAAGTCAATATGCAAGTAAATTTGTTATGCTTAATAGTTAACTTTGGATTTATATGAATATCCTTATAGTTGAAGGACCAAAATGGAAATAAGTATTAAATTTTATACTTTTATTGGGCCAAATAAACTATTGAAGGAATTAGAATTACTCTATCAATGTTAGGCTCATTTTGAATCTCTCAATAAATTGGGAATTATGGACTCAAGAAAAATTGAATTTGGATAAGCTAAACACGAGTTAGAGTCAATTAAGAAAGTACTTATTTAATAATATTAGTTTTCAATTTAGACCAAATTATTACAACAATATTATACTATTTTGGTAGATAGTAATTAATTATGTATATTAGGATTGAGAAGAAGTTAATTTGGATAAGATTTCTAGTTAAAGCAATCAAAGAATATTGCAATCAAATGAATTTTCAGGAGTCAATTCGTTAGTTTTTTTTTCTTCTTCTTCTTTTTCTTCTTTTATTCACACGCCACTTCATCATTTTTATGTCCTCCAATTAGTTTAGTTAAAGTAGGATTTTAACTCTTAACCATAATAAAGAAAAATTGATGTATTAAATCATATTGTAAATCAAATTTCCATTAAATTTTTATTTCCTTCAATTAGTTCAGTAAAGTAGGATTTCAACTCTTAACCATAATTAAGAAAAAAAAATGATGCATTAGTAAATCAAATTTCAATTTAATGGAACTATCCACACCATCAGCTCTCGATTTTTGATAAAATCAAATATAATAAAAGATTATTTTTGTAGAAATCAAATAACATTTGATTATTTATTAATTAAGTTGCTTGTTTGTATTAAAATAAAATATGTCTTATACCTAATGCAATTAGGAGTCCAACTTATCTTACCATCTCCATCATCTTATCTTATTTACGTGTGCGTGCAAGGATAATGATAACTTAATTAGGATTAAATCAAACCAATTCTGATTAAGATTAACTTATCAACTACTCTAGCCTAAACCTATATAAACCCCATGTGTTTGCCCAAGCATACCCACAAAATTTTAGAAAGCCTTAAAAACTTAAAAATTTTAGAACAACACAATTTTCAATTTTAGACCGTTGCTTCAAAATTCAGAATTCAAGATTTATTATTTAACAACTTAAGATGAGGTAATCGGTGTTAATAGTGATTTTCCACATATTTTCAAATATGTTGTTACATATGAATTTAATTACTTTCAGTTCAGAGCTCCTTCAAGGAAAATCATTATACATTTTAAGGTATACCTTCGGGTATTAGTTAGCCTTCACGTTATTTTGCAGTGCTTGCTAAAAATATCATTTTCATGGGATGATAATTCTCATTTTATGTTGGTAAGAGAATTTAAGCATAATTTCCCGTTTGAGTTGAATGTGGAGTAGCAAGCGTCTCATTGATTCATTACTCACCCCTTTTTATTTAAAAATTTCAGGTGAAATTTAGCATGCTAGACGATGGTGGATGGAGTAGCAAGCGTCTCTTTGATTTTTTTAAAGATTGACCCCATTGTCAGGAACTATAGTATTAATCAGATTTATCCTTAATCTAAATTTTTATTGCTTTACTAGTTTTTCATTTCATATTAGAAAAAAAATAGTGTTATTCTCTTTCTTTTCAGGATCTTGTATGCCATGTTCAAGACACGATCTTGATCCATTTGATCTGAAAATCGAACAAATATTCAAGTTCAGAAAAAAAAAAAAATAGTTAGAATCATACAAAAATAGCAAGCAGAATAAATGGTAGAAGACATACAAAATCCATTAGCCATTGAGGTAAATGCAAATGTAGTACACTCGGTTGTAGTTGAATGTAATTAGAACGAGAGAGTGATGGGAAAACACATGGTTCTACCAATGGTAGAGGCCAGATCCATCCTAACTTGCCTGACATTTGGACAAGCTAATTTCCACTTAAGGATAGATGTTATAAACGTGTTTCAACGTGCATTGGAATTCTTTGGGAAAGCCATTGAAAATCCAAATGTTCATAACTCGAGGTCTTTGGATATGTATGCATCAAAAGAATATCTGGAGATTTCCAATGATGAAATTCAGTTGAGGTTCTTTCCTTACACTTTGAGAGATTTAGGTAGGGAATAGTTGGACACATTCCTAGTCACAACATTACTACTTGTGATTGTTTGAGCCAAAAAAAATCTTGAACAAATACTTCCCATCAAAGAGGATTACCAGGTTAAGAGATGAAATCACAATATTCTCTCATCTTGATTTGGAGTGCTACTACGAAGCATGGGAAAGATACGAAGGCTTGCTTCGACGGTATCCATAGCACTGTTTGCAAAAACGGCTTCAAGTCTAGTACTTTTACGTTGGGTTGTATCCGACAAGAATGGCTAATGTTGACTCAGCCTGCGATGGGTCAATTACGAAAAGGTAGATAATCAAGTGCACAAATCATGGAAGATCAAGCATACACTAGTGTACTTTGGCCAACGAAAAGATCAGTTCAAAAGAAAACTGTGAAGATACATGATGTTGACATACTAAATGCAATTTTAGCAGAGCTATTAGCAATAGCTAAAAAGGTAGATGGCATGACAACCAATCAAATAGTAAATACAGTTTAAGCACCTAGGACATAATGCAACCATTGTAGAGGAAATCCCAAAAGTGTGGATTTCAATGTAGGAAGTCCATTGCCTCAATCAATTGAGGATGTAAATTACATGTAGAATTTCTAGACCCAGCAGAATAACACCTAATCCAATACACACAATCTTGGCCGAAGAAATCTCCCAAGTTTCTTCTAGAACAATAATCAGTATTCACAATGTGAACCATATTAGAATGCGCCACTAGGTTTCCAACATCAAGAAAAGAAGTCGTCATGGGAAGAAGCGTTGAGTTAAATGGTACATCATTCGCATCATCAACTAAATTGATAAAAACTTTCAGATTTAATGGGATTCTATACAAAATTTGGAAAATCTTATAGGACAAATAGCTAAAGCATTTTTAGAAAGACAGCTTGTTAGGTCACTTAGTAAATCCCAAACAATAGTATTAACAATAAATGTTGTGAAATATGTCGTCGACACTTCACCAATTAAATTTACTCTAGTTACTTGAGAGTAAGTGTCACCTATCTCATTCCTTCAAAGACTTCAAAAAGGTTTCAAGGAAAAACAGTTGAGGCATAAAAATTGAACCAGATTAAAATTCAGACAGTCCACAGGTTAAGGTAACCGTTCAAATTGAACCAGATTTACCTCGTGTCCCCCTTTCTCAAATATTGTAGAAAAAAGATCGAAAAACAATTTAAAAAACTCTTGGACATATTCAGAAAGCTTCATGTCAACATCCTAAACTAAAGATCTAGGGAGTCTCAAAATACCTTGCTCCATAGGAAATAATTCTACTTTTAATTGGGGGCGAAAAAAACCCGTCCCGATGGGTTGGCGGGGCGGGGATTTCCGTCTCGTCTCGGGTCGTGGGAGGGCTGGGGAGGGGGTGCCCCGCCCCGAACCTTGTGAATAATTTAAAAAAAAAAGAAAAAAAATGAGAAAGAGAGCATCCACTATCCATTTTCTGTGGCCCAGTAGCTTCAACTAAACCTACGATTTCTGTGGCCCAATAGCTCGCACCAATTTCACTTTCCTTGATGGGACTCCCTCAACTCTCAATTTCTCAAAATACATTGCACAATTGCACAGCCCACAGCAGCCAGCAAGTGGGGTTTTAGGGCTCAGGGAAAATTGGAAAAAGCCCCAAACTATTCATCGCCGGAGAAAATATCAAACACCAACCACTAACCAGAAAAAATATCAAACACCATTCTCCAAGGTAAGTTACTAAGTTTGCATTTTTTTCGGCTTGTGAATTTTGTTTACTGTGAAGAAGAGCTTTTTGACGTTGGTGATGGTTTGACTTCCAATTGTTTCTTGAATGGCCATTCCTGTTTCTTGATCTGCCTGTGGACTTCCATTTTTTGTTTGTATAAATAAATATACAAAATTTGATCTGCCTGTGGACTTCCAATTGTATTTGATTTTTTATGATTATCTATTTACGTGCCTTGACGTGAATATACAAGCTATTTTTTTCTTGGGCAAAGACATTAGCTATTTTATTATGATTATATATCTACTTGTAAATGTTTAATTTTGGACATTGTTTATTTCCAGTACTTGTTTTGGATATTGATGTACTTAGTTTGAGCATTATTTACTTTGAATTTTAAAATTTTGAATATGTATTTTAACTGAAAAAAAAAAACATAAACGGAGCATGAAACGGGGCAGGCTTGCGCCCCGCCCCGTCTGAGGCAGGGCGCAGCGCGATGAGGGAGTGGCGAGGTGGGGTTGCCCCTCCTCGAACCTGCCCCATTGCCATCCCTACCTTCAACGGGCATATAGATCAATCAAATACTCTCAAGGAGTTGTTGAGAACATGCTCATTAAAGTGAACATATTTTAGTAGAATGCATTACTAGGATGCATTACTACTAATCTGGGGTCGATCCTTGCTTTCCACAAGTCAGGCAATTATGGACTTTGAAGCAGGCAAGCTAACATAAAGAGAAAAGTCGAGAAACCATCCCATGAAGAGAAAAGTCAAAAGTTAAAGAGGAAGAAGAGAAATTTCGTAAGGTGCCAACATAAAAAGGAGTTGGTGGAATAAGTGGAAGCGTTAAGGATGGAAAAGGAGTTCTTCAAGCATGGAGAATTGAAAAAGGGGTTAGAAATGCTGAACATTGTGATCAAAGCTTTGACAGTGAAGTCCTCGAAGCATCATGATTAATCCTCTACAAAGTCTAGTTAAAGACTTTAAATTAAGTGCATATTGGAAGGCAACCCAATTTCTTACCCATTTATTTTTATGCTTTATATATATGTATTTCATGTAGTTTGTTAGGTTGCATTATTTCTAGGCATGTTTTGTTTACATAAAAGGGTCATCATGTCTACATCAAGCTTAGATAGGGAAAAAAATAATTTTAGCAAAAAACAGTAAAAATAGAATCTAGCACGACTTTCAAGGCTCCGAGGACATAAAAATATTGATACGTTCTCCAACCTTTTGTTTTCTTTTGCATCTATGGTTGCCTTCCGTTTGGGTGGTGGAGTTAACTCGGATGGTGCATCAGATTCTTCAACATATGGTTCAAACGTGAATCAGATTTTTGTGATTCCTCTACATTAGTTTACACATTCTCAATCCGACAAAGGTACTGTATTCTTAGCCAGTAAGTCGGACTAACATTTTCATCTCCATCCTCCCCATATTTTTCTTTATCCTTTCTAGACCTTCGATAATGGTCTATTTTCATCATATGTGTTTCCACCACCATCATCATCCTCATCTTCTTTCCCTTCTGATGACTCAGAGTGTGAGTTTAGTTTTTGAACTTGGCTGCTAGGGTATGACACAGGCGTGTTTCGACATCATATTCTACTTGGAGTTGCACTGGTATACGATTCTACACTTTCAGTCCTAGGAGTCTCTTTTTGTGTAGTAGGCACAATGGCCTTGCCCTCTTTTCCTCACGGTCCAACTAGATGGATTCAGTTGGAGTAGGATCATGAACCATTGTTCACCTCCGTCATGTACTTCGATGTCTGGGAGCAACTGCTGCCATGGATGTCTCACCTTTGCTGGTCTTGTCTGCATTACCCTTAGTTTTTGCCATCATTTTTTTTGTAGAAAATGCTCAAACAAAACAAAAATCAAGTGTAGATGTGCGTATGATATGAGAGAAAATGGGGAATCAGAGAAGTCGTGCCCTATTTTAGATTTTAAAAAAGGGGAAAACAACTTTACCATGTTTAATAATTCAATTTAATGCAATGTAACCTCAATTTACTCCCTCTAGCATGTCCACTCAAAATTAATTAAGGCATATTAATCTTCCTATATTTCACAAAGAGAAACTTCCAAAGTTAATCCATCCTTCATTTATGTGGACAAGATTTAACTCCCAAGTTTAGACTGGATTAAGAATTGTGAAAGACCCCACAAACAATCATGCACAAATAATGAACTGTGTCAAGAATCAATCAAAAAGAACTATTTTTAAAGGATAAATTTCACAATCAATTTATTTCGCAATTAGGTCAAAATCATCAGGATAATCAAGAATTTACCATTCAGATGCTCACAATTAATTGAAGTAATTTAGCATCTTAAAACATGACAGTGAGATAGGACATTTTAGAAATAATTAATTATGAACCATATCCTAACCAGATTTAACATTTCTAATGACTACATGCTAAATTGTGTTTTAGACACACCGTCATCTAATATTGTCTATTTAAATAAAAATATGTTTGTGCCAGACTAAATCATCTATATGATTTTATTTTATTTTGTTTTGCATGCTCGTGTGATGACATTTTCTGTATTCTTTTAATTTACAATCTTTTAATTTTATGGAGTTGACTAACACACGGTCATAGGGATAGCTTTTCTTCCATGATTTATGTTCATTATCAAGGACGGCTTCACACATCTATGATGGTAACCCTCTCCTCCACTGAATTTGTCGGTTTACTCGACATCATATTGTAGTGTAGAGAGACGTAGATACTGTCACTATGTCTACGGTTGTTTATGTCACTTTCAGATGCCTACTTAGTCAATAAATGGTTACAATAGTGTTATCACGATATCCTAATGGTTTACTTATCTGACATGATTATCATGAGTTGAAGTGAACAAACTACATTGATTGGATATTCCAATTTTATTTCAAGAATTCCAAACCAACTAGAAATATACATTATGTGACATTTGCAAGAAAACACCCATTTTTTTTAGTATTTTCAATTTTTTTTAATATAAATGCAAAACCAAAAGTATACTAAATGAACACCCAAAATATAGCACTAAAAAAATATGTACATCTAAATAGGTTTCAATGCATTATTCATATGCCCACAACTTTTCGCAAGGTTTAAAATCTCATAGTTTCTAATGTCTTAGTGATTAAATCAGCTAATCGTTCTTCAATGTGTATGTGTTCTAGGACAAGAACATTTCTTTCAACTAAGTCTCTAATGAAATGATGTTGAATATCAATGTGCTTAGTTCTGGAATGCAGAACAAGATTTTTAGAGATGTTTAAATCATTTGTCTTATCACAGAACATGGTAAGAGAATCTTGTTCAATACCATAGTCTCAGCATGTGCTTCATCCAAAGTAGCTGTGTATAGCAACTAGTGACAACGATGTACTCAGCTTCTGCTTTAGACAAGAAAATGGAGTTTTTTCTCTTACTTAGCCAAGAGGTAAAGTTATTATTACACATAGTAGAAATGACAATCATGCTCCTGTATAGGCTAGGGTCGACGTCCTCGCTTTGGTCACCTCTGCAGAGTTTTAAGGATGTGGCCATGGGAGTCCTAATACCTTAGTATTTTCAAGGTCGAAATTTTTTACTAGATTCTTTGCGTATTAGCCTATGAATGACCCCTGCATCAACCTAGTTAACTTGCAAACTCCAGAAATAATGTAGTTCACCAACCATACGAATTTCAAATTCAATTTGCATAAGATTGACAAACTCCCTGGATTTTATTTCAGGTGTTCATCCGATAGATTTGAACCACAATTAAACCGGTCTTTAGGTGTTTGATGAAGAGTATTTTGTCAGTTTCGCCTCTCTTACATCCATTTTCAAGAAAAAAACATAGAAAGCATTTCATACCAAGCTTGGGGAGCATGTTTCAAACCTTATAATGGCTTTGAAGCTTGAACACGTGTTATGCATATGGATCAATAAATCATTTCGACTGCTCGAAATAGGCTTCTTTATTTAGGATCCCATCCATGAAGGCACTTTTGATGTCCATCTTAAATAGTTTAAATCAAAATTGGCATGCTATAGACAGTGATAACCTGATAGACTCAAGTCTAGCCACAGGAGCAAAGATCTCTTCAAAGTCTACTCTTGTGTTACCACTCCTACCTTGTTTCTGAAAATGATCCCGTGCTCATCATATTTGTTTTTGAAGATCCATTTGGTTCCAATGACAATTGACTTCTGTTGGCCGTGGCACTACCTCTCAAACATTGTTTCGCTAGAATTAAGCCAACTCATCTTGCATAGCTAACTTCCATGATTCATCATCGAGCGTTTCAATCAAGTTCTTGGGTTCAGTATGTGACGTGTAACTCACGTCTCTTTTTGGTCACCATTCCATTACCACGATTAGAAAGTACATTATCCAGAGTGTGTGGTTTTTGAATCTAGGTGGTTGTCTCATTCCCTGTAGTTCACTATCTTTTTCCTGTGTTTCCCAACCTGCAGTGGTTAGTACAGATTTGCTAGACCCGGTTACAGGAGATTCTAAAGGATTGTTATTTTCAAGATTTGTAGCACTATTTGCCCAAAAATTATGAGTGTTTTCAGCCTATTCCTCCAGGTTTTCTAATCTCAGTTTCCTACGAGTAAGATGAGTAATCATCAATCTCATCAATTTTAAGATTAATGGATTCAATAACATTCTGAGTTCTCATATTATACATTCTATAGGCCCCGAATGTTTTCTAAATACCAAATGAATACTCCTTAGGGTCAAATTTTCCCTAGTGATCCCTATCATTCAACACATAGCACTTACTTCTAAATGAGTGAAAATAGTGAATATTGGATTTCCTACCCTTCCAAATTTCATAGGGTGTTTGTTTAGTACTGATTCTCAAGGAAACATGGTTCCAGATTTAGCAAGCAGTATTAACTACCGCAACCCACAATTTCATAGGGAGTTTCTTACTGTTTAGCATTAGCCATTCTGTTCCGCAGTTTTAGGTGCAGAAAATTCATGACAAATACCATGCTTTTCACAAAAGTTAGAAAAACTAGCATTCTCAAATTCCTTAGCATGGTCACTCTTAATTCTTACAATGTTAATCCTCTGTTGGCATTTTTCAATGGTCAGTTTTTTATATAAAAAGGTAAATCTTTCAAATGCATCAGATTTTTCCCTTAAAAATTCTACCCAAATGAATCTAAAGAAATCAAGTATAACAAATTTATACATTTTACCATTGAGACTTTCAATTTGAATTGGCCACATTAAATCCATGTGAAGTAATTCAAGAGGGATAGCAAGAAATTGACCCTATTTGTGAGATGTTCTGGTCTACTTTTTGGCATGAACCGCACACATTTTTAGGTATTTCTATAAGCTCGGGGATTGAGATACATCATCAATCTTAGTTAGTTTGACAAGATCTATATAGTTCATATGTCCAAATCGTTTGTGCCACAAGTCTGTATAGTCAATATTAATTATAAAATTCAAGCAAATAACATTTATCACTGGACCTGTTACCACATAGGACACAACTACCATCATTTTTCATTACCTTACATTTGATTTTTGTAAACACAACCATGAGTTTATCATCACAAATTTGACCTACACTAATTAAATAAGCTTTCAAGTCAACAACAGAAAGCACATTTTTTAAGATATGTGATCTATTGATTTCAATTGTACCCACACCTTCAAATCTACTTTGAACACCATCCCCAAAAGTAACCATTCCTCTTGCATGAATTTTGAAACTAGTTAACATAGACGATTGCCGGTCATGTGTCTGGAACAACCGCTATCAAAGTAGCAGGAGTTAGGTATAATAGTTTTTATAAGCAACATTAACAACATAATACCTGAGATCACTTTTTACGTATTCACACTTGCCTTAAATATTACATATGATCATGTGTTGTGACTTGATCCTATGATCTGAACCAAATTTTTTGAGGTAGTCAAAGCCTCTTGTGGAGTTTTTGTAAATGGAACTGTCCTATGTCCTACTGGTGGTAGGTCTGACTTTGTAATTTTTAATATCCCACTGCAGTTTAATATGATATTTAACTTAGATTAAAAATTTTGAATTGCATATCCACATCCATATTGATTATAAATATAAGTGTAAAATTTGCATTGATGCAAAAACGACAAGGTTATCATTTCAATCTATTGAAAGAAATCCAGAACCCCTCGCTTTAATTCACAGTTACTTATGTATGTGGCAACAAGTACTTACTATTGTTGTGTATCTACTTAAAGGTAAGGATGGAACTATAGAGATTTGTGTTCTCTATAAGAATGAAGTTGAAAATCAACTAAACCCTTGTTTGACAACCATTATTTCAAAACTCTTTAATTCTCATGCACATTTTTAATTACATATGTACACAATAAAATATTTTGCATGTAAACCTAAAATTTTTCCTAATTTTTAACTACACATTCTCCTAAAAATCACTATTCAAAACTCTATTTTCTTAAGTTTTCAAATAGGGTCTAAATAAGAAAATTAAGATGTTGAGAAGTGATCAAAGGGATGAGTATGAAGCATCTTTTGCCAAATTTTATGCACAACACAAAATCATACATAAAATCACAGTATTTTATTTACCACCTTATGTACCCCAGTAAAATGATGTTGCTGAATAAAAAAATCATACATCAACAGAAATTATGAATGCAATGTTAGCGAAGTTTTGAGTTACCCTAGAACATGTGGGGAGAATTTGTACTGTTAGCAAATTTACCTTTTCAATAATGAAATAAAGGGAAGGAAGTCTTCCTATAAATACTTAGGAGTGCTGTGTGTTTTGCCAAAGTAGCTATACTTCACTAAAGAAGGTTAAAATAGACCTAAACATACACAAAAACATAGTAATAGGATCAAGAAATACTTCATTATTTGAATATGTATTTCTGTATAGATCCAAAGAGGAAAGAAGCTCCTCCCAACGGACACAGTGAAAGTAGCTAGAACCAAGAACTAGAAAAAGAAGTTAAGGATGGACCAAGACATAGTGAAAGAGCAAGGATAGAAAAAATCTTATGGCCCTATATGGTGGAAAACGAACCTCAAAGCTTCCAACATCAATGGAAAGAGATCATAAAAAGTAAAATAAATCTATTTTGTAAAATTATACATGGCAGCTGGTGGTTCTTCCTTCTGGAAGCAAACCACTAGGCAATAAATGGATTTTTAGAAGGAAAAGCAAATAGAAGTATCGAAAAGTATAAGACTGGATTAGTGATAAAAGGTTACAAATAACGAGAAGACTTTCATTACTTTGATACATATTCTTCAGTTACAATAATAACATCTATTAGGACTATACTTGTTATTGCGGCTCTACAAAATCTTGAAGTACGTCTAATTAAGATGCTAAAACTACCATTTTAAATGGAGATTTAGAGATAGAAATCTACATGAAACAACTCAAGAGGTTTTCATCACTAAGGAAGGAAAAGAAAATCTTTAAGTTGGTAAAGTCATTGTATTGCTTGTAACAAACACCTAAACAATGGCATGAAAAGTTTGAAATGTCCTGATAGAATGTGAATTTAAGATCAATGAGTATGACAAATGTGTTAACATCAAAGACAATAAAAATGGTATGTCATTTTATGTCTTTAATTTATTGTTAGTAGCAATGATAAGGTGACTAAAACTACTAAAAATATATTGAATTCGAAATTTGACATAAAAGATATAGGTTTAGCGGAAGTGATAATTGGAGTTGAAATTTCAAGAACATCGAATGGATTCATTCTAAGTGATTTCATATTATGTGGACAAATTTCTTGAGAAGTTTAACAAGGATGATTTTGGCATGGCTAAAACAACTATAGATACAAGTTAGCATGTAATAAAAGTAAAGGTGGGAGAGTCTCTCAAGTAGAGCGCTCTAGAATTATTGTAAATCTGATGGACTTGAAGAGTTTTATTAGACATAGCTTGAATAGTTGGTAAACTAAGTAGACACATGAGCAATCCAGGAGCAAACCACTGGAAATGAATAGTAAAAGTACTAAGGTATTTAAGGTTTACTCATAGTTATGGACTACAATATACTAGATATCCACCAATCATTGAAGGATATAGCGATGCTAATTTGATATCTTATACAAAAGACTCAAAGCTTACTTATGGATTTATGTTCACATTACGAGATGCAGCTATATCATGAAAATTCTCTAGACAAATAGTTAAGATAGATCTACCAGGTATGTAAGTCTAAACAAATGTAGTGAAGAGGCTGAGTGGCTAGGTCATGACTTCTTAGAGGATATTCTGTTATGGTCAAAGCCTATGTTAGAAATTTGCATATATTATGATAG
>CAIGRH010021978.1:0-11574 GCA_903798295.1 Fraxinus nigra | reverse complement strand
TTTATAAATTTAGTCAAAGTCAAACATTAATTATAACGACGCATGCGTCTAGAATATACAGGAATAACTGTACAGTGGTAGTGCATGGAATTTAGTTTGTACTAGGCTTTGCTTGCTCAAGACAAAACTAAAAAGAAGACTCACCCTTTCTTTATAATGAGACTATGTATAACAATTGTTTGTAGAATAAGTAGTAGATATTTCACTGGGACAGGGGGGAGATTCGCACGGCAAATTAGACTTCCATTCATCTGGTACAGTTGATGGCAAATTGAATGGAAACGCAACCATTCTTCTCAAGCCCCATTCATCATCTTCCATGCTTATACTTTCTTGCATCTCTAGTGATGAAATGATTGGGAAGCTATTGAACTGATGCTGTGGTCCTTCAAAGTCGATGATATCCAAAGTTTTACTGGTTAAAGCCGGCGAAGAATTGAAAATCGTGGAAGTGACATCAAGTGCACTCTTGTTCATTGGTCCCGACTCTTCGTCAGGAGATAAGAACATGATGTTATTGAGGAAGTCCCCATTCGAGGTTGTGGAAATAGATAAATTATTAATTACTGGTTTATATGAGGGATAGTTGAGATTGGAAAAGTTAGCCGAAGAACCTTGTGGTAACTCATTTCTGCTGCATAACTGAATGCTTGATTTTGTATCTGTGGTTGAAGAGATATTCTCAGAAGAAAATTGAGCATAGTGTACACCTTGAGTAATTGAATCTGGTGACGTTTCAGATAGTGAAGCTACCCAAGAGTGAGTGAGAGCTCTTTGTGCCATCGAATTAGTCTTCTTGAAAATCCTACAAATGGCCCAAGAATCCTGCAGTCAATAGACAATACTGCAATTAAATCTGTCATAATAGCAGTGCACTTTCAGGGGCATGGTGATTACTAGAAATCCTAAAATTATAATGGACTTACATTTGGAGGAATATTCTTGTCTGAAAGCTTCTTGGGTAGTCCACTTTCAGGGGTCGATGGAAGTCGGAATTCGTGCATCATCCAGTCAGTTTTTATTCCTTTTGCAGCTCTTCCTCTATAGAACACCAGGGACTTCTTCAAACCAATGCATTTGGTATCATTGGATGAGTATATTGGCCTGTCAGTTCCAGTGGCTTTCCAAAATCCAGATCCTGTAACACGGTTTGGCCGTGTACTGTTCCTGTATTTACGATCCCTTGGACAGTAGAAGTACCACTCCTTATCCCCACTAGATGCCAGCACTGCTTCAGAAATGATAATAAGTACTAATTCAGGAAAACAAAATGAATGGGACAGATATTTGTTTTTTCACATAAAATGAGCACTTCAGGAGACAAACACTAAAAAAGAACTAGACTTTGTGCTGGCAAAGTAGGTTGTCTTACTTGGAAGGTCCCATGGATCGTATTTGTATATGTCGACTTGCTGAATCAGCTCAATAGGAAGAGTCCGTTTCAAAAGTTTTCTCTTCAGGTAAAACCCAACGAGCTCCTCGTCTGTGGGATGAAACCGAAAACCGGGCAACATAACGTCGTTAATCTTATCATCCATATTTCTGTTTCTTGAAAACACACACAGTTCAATCCAAATATATGTTTCCTAAAAGGGGTTCTTCCTCTGAACGTTTGACGACTATTTCTAGATGACACAGCTTCTGTGGAAACTCTTAATATAGTTTTTACCAAAGAACTCAAGTCAAGACCATGGACTTGTAATGAAACTTACTCACCTTTGGTGAACCATTTGGCTTTATGAAGTCCAAATTTTTGATCTGAAAGAGACTGTGTTTTCAAATTTCCCTTGCTCCTACATTGGATGCTTCTCCTTTTATCTTTTTGCAATCAAGACTAAAGACAAAGCAATCGTCTCATGACATTAGTTTATAGTCTCTTAAAATATATATTAATTGTATGAACACTATCTTGTTAACCATGCAGATAGATACAATTCATATTTTCTCAATGCTATAAATTTACTTATTGAATTTTTCTCGACGTCTTGTGACGATGCTTGTTCTGTAGCGACCTTCAAGCAAAGAAACAAGTCTCAGTGAAATCTCGATATCACGCAATCAATCTTCTTCATATAAGATGGTGAATCTTGTTTGGTGTAGATTAATAAGTTGATACAAATTTAAGTCAATGTCAATAATTAATTTTAATCACGCATTTTATGGAATTCACAACTTCTATCAACTTTTCAACTAAACATTTTATTAATTTTTATCAAAATTTACTAAAAATATAATTTTTAGCTACACCAAACGGACATAGCTTCTTGTCATTGTCTTTAATATAATAAATTTAATTTTATGTTGTGAAAATGTATATCTTGGACAAGTCCAATAAGTTTCACCATCTTAATTCCAAAAGGCTTGATTGTGAAAATGTTTCGAACCTCTTCTTTAAATTATCAATGACAAAGTGATGTTAATCCATGATCATGACTTAGATGGGAAATTAATGAATTAAATTTAAAAATAATCCCAAAATGAATGTGAAAGTTTGGCATGGAATCGAAGAGCAAAAGACACATAAAAATTGAATCTAGCGAGGTTGACAATTAGATCCTGACTAAATTTTTAAGTATTGGCATCACACAATTTCCCTGTATGTACATGTATAATAGAATATAATATATTGTGTGTCTGATTAATGTGGATTAGCCAACCCTCATTAGTTGATTGGTTTGTAATTAAAAGGAAATTAAGGACACAATTAACAACATTAAGGTCTAATCATGAAATGCTGATGGGATCTTGGAAACAAATTATCTTTTTCATGGTCTTCAATTCCAAGGATCTGTTTGGTGGGACTTTTGAAAAGTTACAAAAAAGTTTTTGAAACTCAAAAACTACTTTTGAACATATTTGAATAATTTTCTGAAAACATTTTATGTAACTAAAAGAGCTTTTAGCATCCTCAAGAAGCCCTTCTACAAGACGTAGAAATCGTGCCAATCCTTAATTCGCCGTGTTCATGCTAAGCCCCTAATCGGAGTGCAATAAGTAAGACGAAGAATTTGACATTTAATAATAAAACATCAATTCCCATTCACATCTATCCACATGAAGAAAGACAAGTAATTGCGTTTACGCATCATGTTAAATTCCTTAAGAGACATACAAGTAACAAACTTTTTGTACTATCTGAATTTGGGAAATTGCACTTGCCTAATAATCCAATAAACCAATCATATTCAAGATTTATGTATCATATTGGTCTTTAAATATTGCAATTATTGTGAAGCGCTAAATGAATTTTTTTTACATCAATGACATATCACATCTAAATTGATGTACTTTGGACCACATTAATCTTTAAATTGATAAACATGCCATTAATTCAATGGGGGCAATGAGATAGTTTCACAAAATTTGTCTGCTAAAAACGTATTTTGTCACAATTGGCCACTCATTTACTAAAACTAACGTATAATATATCGTGTATACATAGAGCATACCGGGAGAACTTACAAACTCGGGGAGCCCGCCTGGGCGCATGTTTATGCAGAATGAATTGTTTCTTGAGAAACACGTAAAGCATGCTAATACCTTTTTGTACAAGAAATTCTTTGAGGTATACATCAATGGCTGGCTGGCTGGCTGGCTGTCTATCTTGAAGAAAAATTTACTCTACTATCTTTCCTCTAAAACTATTGGGACCTCCAAGTTTTCAACGCCCCTCTGGATTTTTAGGATCACCTTTTCCCCAATATTGTACTCATCCAGTGTTTTATTAAGTTCTGATCTACTCCTTACCTGCAACAGAAAAATAATGGTCAATGTCGCTAATGCAGATATCACTCGTTCCATGTTTAGTGATCAAGAATCATAGTTTGTTTAAGACAACAAATCAACCACTTAGGCAGGCGAAAGAAACACAGGAGAAGCAAATAGACAGATAATCAACTCAACTTCTCCACCACAATGCTTAAAATGTCTCAACACATGTATCTATCTGATAATGCAATGAGAACGTAGTAGCTCACTATGTCATGCAACTAGATGAGTAAAGTGGATTGAGGGCCCATTTGGCAAGACTTTTGAAAAGTTAATAGCTGCTTTAGAGACTAAGAAGCTGCTTTTGAAGATGTTTGAATAATGTTTTTGGAAATGCTTTGTGTGGTTAGAATTTTTAGAGGAATGTGGTTTAAGGTAGTTCCTTAGGAAGTTCTTCTACAAGAAGCAAAAGTCTTCCAAACGGGGTTTGAGATGTGTTTAGTATAGGCACGACACTAAAAATCTGTGCTTAAAGTGAACTTCTCCACCCCAATGCTTAAAATGTACACATCTGTGCCCGTGGGGCACTGGGCTGGATTGGCGGTTGTATAATAAACTAATACTAATAGCTACAAAACCTAGTTATACCACGTATAACACGAATATGAAGCAGGCAAACGAAAATTAATACAATAATTACCACATCATATCTATATAGTAAATACTGCACAGTTCGAGAAAAAGGGGAGACGTGAATTAAAAAATAAAAAGCTCACAGGTTTGCCATCCACTGCCACAATAATATCCCCGAGTACAATGTTGCCAGCAAAGCCCCTTGTAGTTGGAAGAAGCCCGGCCTTGGCAGCTAGACTATTCCCAGGGACCTATCAAATTGCATCAAATGAATTGAGATATTAATGATTTTATCAGCAGTCAAAAGAAAAGTTTTAGTATGGATAGGACGATATTTGACATGTTGAAGACCAAAGAGGTATACCTGCAAGATGAGAGCTCCATTTCGAACATTGAGTTGATTTGCAATGGGGTCTGGAGCAATTTCAACATTTAAAGCAGCTCGAACAGCCTGGAGAGTGACGAATTGCATATAAACTTCAGAAAATCATTAATCTAAGAAAAAATCATTGAGTTTTTGGCCAACGGATCCGCACAAGCAGAATAGGAAGGAGTCATAAGCAGTTTAAATTCAGCCCCTGTTTGACAATCATTAAAATGAGTTTTGGAATAGTGATTTTTTGAAGAATGTGTGATTAAAAAGTAAGAATTTTTTTTGGGTTTACATGCAATATGTTTTATTGTGAGAACATGCGGTTGAAAATGAGTTTGAGAAAAAAAGCATTTTGTTTTAATGGTTGTCAAACAGGGATTTACAGAGGGGTGTTACAATTAAGTGCTTGATGAAAATTAAATTCCACATGTCCAACTTTAAAATATTGATTTTACTTGCAAAGACATCTATGATGAACAAGCAGTAGAGAATTTGAATTTGTGTATTTAATACAAAAGAAACATTAATGGCCTTGGGAAAAAATATATATAAAGAAAGAAAACGAAGATTTAATGGCATGATTGCAGAATAAAACTGATTTTTTTTTTAAAAGGAGCATACTTTTCCAAACTGGATCAGCTGGGGCACTATCTTTACCACGGTTGATGAAGGGATTGCAAACCCGACTCCTGCTGATGTTCCTGTCATGTAGAAAAAAAGGAAAATGGTTTGTAGGAAAGAGTAATGCTGTTTAAATTCATAATCTGAAGTAGATCTGTACAGTTCTTTTATTCCATACACATTCTTGAAACATGTATTCTGCAATAAATGAAGTGGAGAAGACTCACCCGTCTGAGTAAATATTGCAGTGTTTATTCCAATCAAATTTCCCTTGGAATCCAATAATGGACCTCCACTGAAACATCATAGGGATTTAGATAATGAAGCCTAAGACATTTTATATAAAGGCAGATATACAGGATAAGAGTCGAACCTGTTTCCAGGATTGATGGCAGCATCTGTTTGAATTCCTCCACCTATTGTGACTCCAGTTTGACTATTTATGTCTCGATTCAATCCACTAATGACCCCAACAGTGAGTGTGTGATCAAAACCAAATGGATTTCCGATCGCTAAGCACTGCTGTCCCACTTTCAGAAAAGATGACAGACCCACCTTAATTGGCCTCAGTAGATCTTCAGGGGCTTCGACCTGGCATGTTAAAGATATAATCAGGTAAAACAGCAAACATGATACATACTATGTGCCATCACACTAATGCATCCTTGCATCACAGTTTTCCCAGTCTATGTTTCATTCATACAGTTATCAAATGAAATTCGTGAGTCTAACAAATCGAATGCATGATTAGATTTGTAGATGTTCTTTGTTTCTGAATTAATTTGTGGTGCAGAATATTCTCGATTATCACAGTATTCAGAATCCTAATGTACGCCAAAAAAAAAAAAATAATAATAAAAAATCTCCAAGATGGCTGCATCTTAAGTAAATGTATCAGCCAAGTAGAAAGACACTACTAAAACAAGCAGAAAGACTAGTAGCCTTCGTATGCCTATGAAATTGTTATTATTTTGATAAATCAGTTGAAGGTTATCTTACAGAGCTCTTCAGGAAAATCATAATGTAAGCATTTCCAATAAGAACAGAATAATAGGCAACATGGAGCATGCATGCATGCAATGTTACTAGAGGTTCATTACCTAGCATCAATAAATAAACAACCCAAGAATGATGAATACACCTGTTACATTTTAACAATGTCAAATTTGAAAATTTACATGTTTGAGAAATAAAATAACCTTCAAGACAGCAAGATCCTTGGTACGATCTGCACCGATCAACTTAGCCTCAAAGTTCTTTTGCACTCTTCACAACAAGGAAACATGGGAAAGTCAACATGAAACCAGATGAGAATAAAGTTGAGTACACTGAATATTAACGGCCGTGATTAAGGTGACACGGTGGACATGACCAAACAAACTGTAAGCCTCACCCTTCTGAAGCAAGAATATTAACTCGAGCAACAACTTGCCCACGGCTTGGATTTCTTGAAAGAGAATTACCGATGACTGGTCAACAAAGACAAGACTATCAACACAAAATCTGACCTCAGTGAATAAAATTTATAAGACAAATTACAGGATCATCTGGCCCTATGCTTAGAAGATTAACAAAAAGATAAAAAAAGTTAAAAGAGATAAACAAGCGGCAAGCAACAAGATACACATAAATTCAAACAAGTTGCTATCAACAGGCAGAAATGATCATGAAGCCTATGCAAAACAAGGACCTTAATAAAATTCAAATAAGAGATCTTGGACAAATTGTAGATAGCGTGCAATTCTTCCACCAAAACAAATACATCGTTTACTTAACATGATAGAGCACCCACAGATTTAGTTGTAAACCAAAGTTCGATGAGGGGAAATGAGGGAAATTATTTTTTATGCAGTGAAATTGTTATAATTTTGGACAGAAGGGCATACCATGATAGTTTGTCACAATATGACCTTGATCATCCCAGACAACCCCTGAACCATTTCCTTCAGGAACCTGTTATTACGTATAAACTGTGAACCTGTATTTATAGTCTTTTCATTATTTATAGCTTCGAGAAGAAAATGGTTCTTATCAAGTGTAGAGATTATTAGTCTGCTCTGAGCACAAGATAGAGTAAATCAATAAAGAGTTCCTGTATGAAAAGAAAGAAACAAAAAAATACCTCAACTGCACCAGTGATGTTAAGTTGAGGCCTCAAAGTTACATCAAATATGTTGACAACAGAATAAGTATTCTTCTCAAAGAGTTGGACAATTCTTTCCTGCCATTAAGACACATATCAATTCACCTGCCATAAACATACCCCATTTAAAGGGAAAAAACTTACACAAGCCAATTGACAAGACAGAAAAATGTCAAAAAAAGAGAACTAACAACTTAAATAGGTGTGTATAATAATGGACCTCGGTAGGGAAAAGTGCCCCGGAAGGAAAAACTGGAGGAGTAACTTGTTCAACTGTCACAGATGGATCCCCCAAAGCATATGCTGTGAAGCAATTTCATAATTAACCAACAATTACTAAAGCTTTTTACTGAAAGATATATCATTAACCAACAATTACAAAGAATCTTCATATTTGACATTACAACAATAGAAAGCAGGGGGGAGAGCGAACCTGGAAAGCACCTTGACGGAAGAAGGTAACAACACGAGCACATTAACAAACTGGTGAACAACATACGACGCGTTGTCATAAGAAAGTTTTCTCGTAGAAGCCCGAAATCTTCTGTACAAAAGCTGGTAATAGCATCTTTATCATCAGCCCTATAAAGCAAAAGTAAAAGAAATGGATCAAGATTAAGCCTTTACACTTGCATTCACATGTATCTCTGTAAATTTGTTACCTTGGAATAGGAGAGAGAGTGTCAAGAAGAGAAACAACGTCGAAGCAGAGTTTGCGGCGGCCCAGCAAAAGGAGGTGTCTACTGGTGAAAAAAGTGGTGGCTGCATTTCGATTTGGAAGGCGGTGGTGGGATTGAAGTGGAATTGTAGGATTGCACGCTATTAATTCTTGCATTTTATCGTTTATTTTATATGACAAAAGGAAAAAAAAATGGATGTGTACTTGAGGAAATGCAGGGTCGAATTAGATGGTTGAATGCTGCAGAGTAGAAGACGAAGACGGGGAGTATGTGGGACGCAGAAGATAAAGTCGCTGTTTCATAAACGCGACTTATAGGACGTTGGGCCTCAGACTCCAGAGGCCCAAATTGTTTTGGCCCATTGTTCTATGCCTGAACCAGAAATTTATTTTGGCCCATACGATTTGGGAAATTTCTCTGGGACCTCATTCTCTACTATTTTAAAAGATTCCCCCCTCCTTTTTCTATTGTTCTTTGTTTAAAGACTAGAATAAATGTTTCGATTTTTCAATGTGTAATATAATTTGCTATCGTGCAGCCAGACAACTTACGTAAGATAACCTATGAGTTGGTGTGAATTTAACCTTCGGTTTGATAGCTACTAAAAACAATACATATTAAGTCCTTGTTTGGTCCTCATTTTCTAAAATTTGTTTTTCTTTAAATTCATTTTCGATCGCACATTTAATGGAATCTGCAATTTTTTTTCAACTTTTCAACCACACTTTATCAACTTTTATCAAAATTTATTAAAAATCAAAATCTTAGCTAAATCAAACCGGGCTAAGGCTGCACGAGTAATTGCAGTGTCGTTTTAGAGTTCATTTGTCATAATTTTTTTCCATCTGCTAACTGAAAGTAAGTAGTATCATTTACTAAGGCCTTATAAGAACAAAACTGAGTGTAACATATGATTCACTCTCCATTACTCTTTCTCAATTAGGGTGACTAAATGACATTTTGAATCAATCACTTGTGATGTCATTTCTGTTCACAATCATCCCCCCAGCTATAAATACCCCTCCTTGAACCCGTAATCCATCATCAAAAAAAGCACTTAATTAAGTAGAGAAGTTGAAGTTGAGGAAAAAAATGAAGGGATTTGCAATAATTTTGTTGGTGGTCGTAGCCATGGTTCAGCTGTTCATGGCTAAACCAGGAGCAGCCATTTCTTGTGGCCAAGTTGAATCTCAAATTTCTCCATGTTTGACATATCTGAGTCAAGGAGGAACTCCATCTGCAACATGCTGCAGCGGCGTTCAGACTCTAAGTCAGTCTCTTCATACTACGGAAGACAGGCAGATCGCGTGTGGCTGTTTAAAGACGGCCGCCTCTCGATACACTAACCTTAAGCCGGATGCTGCCTCCCAGCTTCCGACTAAATGTGGTGTTTCCATTGGCGTCCCAATTTCTCCTACAGTCGACTGTAGCAAGTAAGTTAATGTTTGTCCATGTGTAAAATCCGCTTTCGTTAATGTGAAGTATTTGTCATGACATTAAGTTGTGCTTTTTATTTGTTGCAGGATTCAGTGAGAGGGATATTTCATTTAAGGGAATAAATTGAGAGGAAGTTTTGGTTATAGCCAACTTTGCTCGTGTTTACTCTTGTAATGTTTTCTAGTACTGGTTTGTTGCCTACTAGTGATGCTTTCGGTTGTTTGAGTTCGAATATTGAATAAAACAAGCTTTGGCTATGTTTGATTCTCATTATTTTCAAAATACGTTTTTTTTTAATCACACATTTTTCAAATTCAAAATTTTATTTTATTTTTTAACCACACATTCTCCCTCAATCTCTATTTAAAAATGCATTCTTTTCAAAATAATGAGGCTCAAACAAGTCATAATCTTCAGTTTTCTCAAGTTCTATAGATTTCATTTACAATTTGAACTATTTTCTTAATAATACTCGATCATTAAACTTGATTTATTTACAAAGATCCGACTATGTTGAGTGAAAGTTCTCAGACAATTATCAAGATATGATATCGTGAAATTTAAGAAAAATTTGGAATAGTGGAAATTTGACAATAGAAAATAAGGATTCTTCTGGTAACAAATTTTAAACAGTGTTCTCATTCTCCCTTAGTGCTCGTGTTCTTAAGACATTCTCTTTTCTTGAATCAATTCATTCATTAATAATTGTTGTGTACAGAAAATTGGTTCATAAAACCTCTAGTAATAAATTAACTGTTTGGAAAGAATTCCACCAAACCAAAAAATACGAGAAATGAACACGAACTAAACGCAATTTAACAAACGAGAATCAGACTTTATTAGATGAGAAAACTACACATTACAATGTTGTCCTCACTCTCACGATTTCTACATACATAAAGCTAAATCAATCAACGTACAACTCAAAAAACCTCGTATCCTATATCTAAATTCTTGTCACTTGGATTCTTCGGTTAGTTTTAAATGTTGATAAAACGGAAGTTAATTCATGTATGGAAGAGAAACAAAGTTGAGTAAATTCGTGTATTGTTCACATAATTAACATGCCAAATGTGTGCCGCGTCATTACTACTTATGGACTCAGTTTGCCGTGTGGAGTTGATCTTGATACAAATATAGTTCATATAAGATTTTGAAGATTTAATAACTACATATGAACCTGAACCTGCACAATAAATGGTGAGAAAATAACAGAAATAGATCTTGCAGACTTGTATGGCATGGTGTATCCTGTCATCCATTCGCTACTTATATACAGTAGAACTGAAGGCTTCGCCAGAATGCAAGTTGAGGAAACACGAGCAGGAAAAAGGTGGGCTGTTGTACTTGTAGGGGCAGAGCCAGGATTTTATGTTAGGGGGCACAACTTATCGATGTTGAACGTCAAATTTTTGTCATAGTTCTCACAGATCAATTAAGGGAAAGCTAACAAATCAAGAACTAGGACAAAATGGTCAGTTTAGAAACTCACTTTCATTAATTCCAGCTATAGCTAACAACCTAACTGCCATTTCCTCAGCATCTTGCAAGGCCCTAGCGTAGGCCTCATCACTTGAAAAAGCTGAAGGGTCAAGTTCAACAGCTTGGTTTTCATCCTGTAATTATAGGAGTTTTGCATACCAAACCATGTGCATTTCATTCAATTATGGTAATATTGAATGGAAGCTAAACATCTAACAACATAGAATCGTGTATTTAAAAAAATTGAATTTCAAAAAGTATCCCAAATCTATCTCAACAAAACAACCCAATCTCAAAACCTTGTTCATCGATTTACATCTCAAAACGACAAAACAATGCACATAAATCTGTGTTAAATAGCACAAGAAAAATAAGAAAATAAGTTTACTTGCAATAAACCATGATTAACTTAAGTCGAGCTGCAAAAACTCAACACCTTGAAGAAGCTTTTGATTAGTGGGTCACGTTTTGGTAACAATTGTTGGGAACCTACTTAA
>CAIGRH010021924.1:0-22296 GCA_903798295.1 Fraxinus nigra | reverse complement strand
AAAAGTGGGACTTGTGACTTTTCCTTTAGCTACACAACTCATCAGAGAACTGTGTTTCATATGCCACAATCTGAGGGTCAATATTCATAAAATTACTGATTTATGCCATTTACTTTCCACCGCATTGAAGAATACGGGTTGTAATTTTCCATCCGGAGATGATAATTAATTTTTATTTACCTTTAATGAGTGAGAATTTAGTTAAGTTTTGAAGCTTTCTACATTCAAATTTCAAAATTAGCAAACACAACAGGAAATTATTATAAATATTTTCATTATATCAGCGTAGTTATTGCTAATTTGCTATGCAAATTAATTGACACTTGCCAGCTCAAATCAACACTTACAAATGAAACAAAACACAAAATGAAACTTCTACGTTGGCATTCCAATAATAAAAAAGAAAGGGATGAAATGAAATATGAATAACCTGACTGAAGGAGAGAGCATCGGAGCAAAACCTGGTGCGTTCACCTTTATCGCACTTGATAGAGGCCGATACGCCGGGGACAACCACGCCGCCCGGCACCACCAGGTCATTTATTTGGGTTTGGACCAGCTCGATCAGCCCCGACCCCTTTGGACCCGCTTTGCAAGCCGATAAACGGATATCCGACGTCAGATCGTACCCGAACCCGATCACCGACACAGCCTTCTCAGCTGCCGTCTGCGGGTCCATCGTAGAGTTGTTATTAGGATTGTACGCCATGGGAGAATCGAAGTTGAGGTGGTTTGAAGGAAGGTTTTGGAGTATTTTGTTGCTGATTGAAATTGGAGGCAAGCTGGAGCCAGAATATGGAATTGTAAGCGCACTCCAATGAGAACTGATTTAATATTCGATCAAATTTATAATAATTTGACACCGAAATAACCTTATTTTTTTAGAGTAAAACTAGGGGTTGATCAACGTTTTATTTACGGTTGCGTAAATATTATATTTACGTACATATAAGTGGTGAGAATTTTTTCAATCAAATAAAAATAATAACTTTCGTTCTCTTTTTTTACATCATATCTGTATTTAAATTATTATGTAACTATTTATATAGAGAAGGAATGTATACGTAGCATGATTGTACATAGAATTTGTTTTGAGTCTCTTTCTTAGGAGAATAAATTTTCTAATAGCAATTTTTTGAAAAAAACATGCGATTAAAAAAATATGAATTTTTTTTGAATTTACGTGTAAAATTATTTTATTGTTAAAATATGTTTGAGTCAGATTAAAATCTTATTATCTTTAAAAAGGTGGGCCCCCACTATTGTGAGGGCCGGTCAAGGAGTTGTTAACTCCAGTTTTGCTATCGATACATCAATGTATACGTATGGGGGTGAAACCCGTTTGAATAAAAAAATATTTGAAACAAGTGGATCTCACTCTCATGTGAGTGAATGTACACCATTACGTACAATACTTGATGTACAAGTAGCAATTTTTCTTGTTAACCCCCCTCCGGAAAGAATAACATCCCTCAAAAAATATTAGTGGAACAAGACGGGATGCGGGATTGAATGGGAAGGAGGAAGCTACAAAGTGGGGTCGAGATTTTTAGGCATTTGTTTGAGACCCATTAAAACTCATTTCAATTGAAATTATGTGGGCCCTCATACAGTGACATGGTTGAAAAATGTCAGGAAAATGCAATTTTGTAATTGACTTTTCGACATCCTATTTTTTTGGTTTCATGTTACATTCCATATTTACCCCCAAATATGGGGTGTTTAAAGGGATTTGCATTCATTTGGAGGTGAATGAATAATAGGCTAAATTCGTAATTTCAAGTCAAAAATTGAGGGTGGATTAGGTCAAATGAAACGTCTGAATCAGGATTTCTACCATTTGTCTATCTTGCTGGAATTTTTAATAATATAAAATACTATTGAAAAATTTACAAACTCATTAAAATCATATTTGATAAAAATTAATAAAATATGTAGTTGAAAAGTTGTAAATCACGCATAAAATGTGTGATCAAAATTAATTGTTAACTTTGATAATTAGTACCAAGTAAGGGCATAGTTTTAAGCCCCGTTCGGTAGAAATTAAAATCCAATTAAAATTGAAAATATATCCGTTATTGAGTCTCACTCGTCTAATAAAAATTAACAATAACGGTTAGTTTTTCAATTTTAATTTGATTTTAATTCCTACCGAACGAGCCCTCGATGTCACAAAATATTTTTTTTCTTTTTCTAAGAACAGTGAATAATAATAATAATAATAAAAAAAAAGGAATGTTGAAAAGTTCAATGACTAAAAACAAAAATGGGGGCTAGAATTGTAAAAGTGGTCCAACGATGCGCGTGAAAAGCTTCGTTTGGAAGAGCAAACCCGTGGACAAATGACACGCAATTATGTGTACTTTGAACTACTTTGTCTGCTGACTTTCCCAGTGTAAATCAAAGTTTGGATTGTAGGCGGCTGTTTCTCGGTAACTTATGCCCTGATTTGACAACAAGAAGTTCAAAATTCTTTATTCTAGGTATCGTTTTCCTACATTTTAAAAATCACGTATTCTCACAAAATTCAATATTCAAAACTTTATTTTATTTTTTTTCAAATAATGACTAGGAACCAGTCAGCCAAGCTTGTTTTATTAACTAATTACAATCTCGTGTCTCACCCCCTTTATCACGATGACAAAATTCTTCACCCCTTACACACTCCACATAAATTAGGTTGGGATCCTATTATCCATTCCATTCCCACTCCATCAGAGATTTCCTCGCATTCCCCGCTTATGCGAGATCCAGATAATATTGGACTTCCAAATGGCATATTATATGTCATGTGGAGGTCTCTATTTCAATCTTTAGACTTTCATTTCTCCACGACTTGGCTCCCAAGTTATTGACCCTCTATCCCTAGTTTCATTTCAAAATCCCATACTTGGTATCTTTAGCTCAATGGACTCTTTACATGGTATTTGATTTTTTGGACCTCAAGTGAATTATTTTTGCTAAATGTAGAAGATCGAAGTCGTGAGTGCATGGATAGAAAATGAGGGAGGTAAGTAACAGTTCAACTACAATGTAAGACATTTGTGTTTATATTATTATACATGTTTCAATATGATTAAGCTTCTGTTTGGCACTCATTCTCATTTTTTTCCATTTCTTCATTTGAACCACACATTCTCCCAATAAAATAATATTACACACAAATTTAAAACTTTTCATAACTTTTTCATTACACATTCTCTCATCAATCACTATTCCAAAAATTATATTCTCAAAAAAATGGGTGTCAAACACCCTCGTGATATGTATTGTTACTAAATATCTATAAAATATAAGAGTAATTAGAAAATGATGTTACCTTTGCATATAGATTCGTGTGTTGCATGGACATGAAAGACGTGGCCTTCTAAACTTGTAAAGAAGTGATAAATAGAGTAAATAAATGGTCGTAAACGCTATCACATTTGGAATGGGATAACAATAGTAATATATCTCCCTACTAGTGTTCCATAATGTTCTTCATCCCAGATACATATAGTGCTTGAGGCTCTTGATGGTCGTTAAGGGTAGCGATGATATGGTATTTGAGGGTCTTACACCGGCATAGAAGCGGTGTCAAGAGGTCATTTGGTGACGTTAGGATTATCGATTGGTACGATGATCATCGATACATAGGTAGGCTCATTAGTAGCTATTATGTTTCTAGTATCTTGAGCTCCTGTTTGATAAACTATTCAAAAAACTCATTTTCCTCAAATTCATTTTCAATCACATGTTCTCTCAATAAAATAATTTCAAACGTAAATTCAAAAAAAAAACTACCATCTTCTTAACCACACATAATCCAAAAAATCACTATTATAAAATCTAATTTTGAAAAAAATGGGGCTCAAACGTCATTTTGTCAACATTTTTAAATGGAAGACAAAGACTGGCTTTTGCTTTATACATGGTAAATGCCATATCGACTCTATGTTAGTGCTTACAACCGACTATTTTGAAGAGAAATTTTATTACGTAAACAATATATTGGAGGCAATCTAATATGTTTAGTACTATGAAACTTTAACCATAGTTGTGATAGGGGTTATTTTAAGAATGAAAAAAAAAAGTAGGATTTCAGACATACAAATATGTATGTCAAGGGAATGAAAGCATTCGATATTTCGAAAATGGGCAATCCTACAAACAAAATGTATGAAGCCAAATAATTTGAGAAGGCCTTAGTGAAGCGATCGACTGATAAAAATAGAGATCACTATTCGATTCCCTTGGGTCATCCCCGTCTTCCCTGCGTGATCTCAATGTCAAGGATGAAAAATGGACTCCATGAGAAAAGGCATAGGTCGAAAGCTCCCATTCCTGTTCTATTTCTCAGTCCGGTGTCCAACTTCAAATTGGATCAACCCCGTTGTGGTAAGCCTAACCATAATGGGCCACTCCACCGGCTGAGAAGAAACGCAAATCATACTATGATCGTTATTTGTTGCATTTTTTCTATCACAAGTATACGATATCGAGCAAGTAATTTAATGGACTTTTGAGTTCGGATAATCGTTTCAACAGAGACTATTATTTTTTCTTAATTTATTATTTCTACTTCTATTTGAAGAAAACAAATTATAGTTTGATGATTGTTGATTTAAATTATACTAAATAGCTTGATATTATCGAACACACACACAAATTGAATTAGGTTTCTAAGTATGAAATGAATATTAGGGCTCAAATTTCATTTATCGATTGCCTTTAATTTTCTAATCAAGATTCTTAAATAGTAAAATACTAATTACTTTTTAGTTAGTAATATTAAAAAAAATAAATAGTTTTAACAAATATATATATATATTAAAAGAGTCAATCCACCATTTACTGATCATTTGTAAAATATTTTATCAACAGTCACTCACTATCCATCCATGCATCTCTTCAAAAGAAAATGGTACTATAAACTTCTTCTTACTCACAATTGTTGATTGGAGAAAGATAAAAAGGAAGCACTCACACAAAACATGTCAATTTCACATAACATTAGAAATCTTCAATATATTCTTACCAATCTCTGATGTCATTAAAATGATTTCCCTTTCTTTTGTCATCTTTTTTGATAAGCACACACTTTTCTAAGTTTGATTTGATATAAGAATCAAAAGAGAGATTCAATATGTTTGACCTGCTCAAAGTTCATTTTCGATCCCAAGTTGTATTTCCACCGCACGGCTCTTTTTTCTTGTTAACACACAATGAATAAATACATAAAATAGATAGATTATGCACTTCTTACTTTTTCTAACTGCTTGAAGAAAAAATGATTGAATTTGTTGCTCTTGATTCATCAAATTTTCACAGTACATGCAAGCTTGATTATGTGCACTATCATGAACCAACATGAGTATGAAACATCTTTTTATCTTTCCAAGTAGTGAAACATTCACCAACAAAAGAGTTACCTCCTCCTTATTTTCCATTACTTGTTTTGAAAAGATTACAATACAAACAATAACCAGCGTCTTTTTTACCCTGTACTCCAACCAACTAGCAAACTCTTTAAAACAAGAAGGATTGAATCGTCTACCTTCTACTCCAAATTGTCTTTTTTGGAAATTCATGATCATCGGGTTGACAGGAACCTTTTAGCATATATGCTTTTCGAACTTGATCTCGGATGTTAGTATTCTAATCCAAAATTGGTATCCTTAGACCAAGATCAGGAAGTTGTGTAACATCAAAATCCACTCTATTCGATGTCTCCCCATCAACATTTTCTACATCCGATTTTCTTTAAAATAATCTCTTCATTTGATATCTGGATTAAAACATTAACGCTCTTAATAATGCTTTCAACTTACCCCAAATCTAGTTAAATGTAACCTTTATATCAATTGATGAAACAAAAATGAGTTGAAATCAATGACCGCAAAATTAACGCACAAGTACTCCGCCAATATTAGGAAAGATAAAGAGTAAACAGTAATAAAATACACCTCTTGAAGACCCAAAACAGCCCTACAAGAAAGGAATCTAGAAAATAACTTCTAGAGGGTGTTTAGTGGGGATTAAAATTGAATTTTTAGTAGATTGTGATAGAAGTTTTTGAAATGTGTGGTGAGATCCATGAAAGATGTAGTTAATATTAATTGTTTAACTTTGATTTAGGTTAAAATCTGATTTTAATCTGTACCAAACATGGTCTAATAAATTCTTGACAAACCCTACCCTATTCTCTCTCCCTCTCTCTCATTGATACACACGGAGGGGAAGAATAGACTGAATAGTTAAGGGGAGGTGGGTGCAGGACCATTTCAATTCAGATAATAATAAAAATAAAAATCACAACAATATGATTCTCATTATACGGCAAGTATTCGAAATGGATTAATCAAACCCTAGAAAAATAA
This sequence comes from Fraxinus nigra, assembly GCA_903798295.1. Lineage (NCBI taxonomy): Eukaryota > Viridiplantae > Streptophyta > Magnoliopsida > Lamiales > Oleaceae > Fraxinus > Fraxinus nigra. The sequence goes on along the minus strand of CAIGRH010021924.1, from coordinate 15,937 downwards.
AAAATGCTCCCAAGTCCCAAATGAAGAATTTCCTAAGGCCGAAACTATACCAGATGTGCGGCATGAAATGGGCTTCGGAGTGAGTCAGTGATGGAGCCGAGGTGGGGATTTTTCTTCTCACTGCGTGGAGTTTTCTTCTCGCTGCATGTATAATTGTGGTCTGTGGAGTGTGGAGTGTTTTCAGAATGCTATTATATTCAATAAACTGTAATATTTATTTAATTAATAGCACTTTTAAAAATAAAGCTATGATTAAATGTTATTAAAAGTATTTTTAAAAAGGACGCTATGATTAAATGTTATGAAAAGCAAAAAATGTTGTAGTGGAAGTATGGTATTTTTGGGTTCATATCAACCTCCAACAAAATGCCGCCACCATTGAGATCTCTATGAACTATTCTCAATTGGGAGTCTGGGTGAAGATAAAGTAATCCACGAGCAATTCCATTGATTATTCGAAATCGCTTTTGCCAATCTAATAATCTACCTTGATCCTTACCTGCAAAAATTCCACACTTAACATGTTTGTTACATAGAATTGGATATGACTATATTGTGTAGTCGATCTAGACAAAATGAAATACGGCATAGTCTTGAGAAAAAACTAACCAAATATACAAGTATCCAAGCTATTGTTAGGCATGAATTCATAGATAGGCATTTCTCTTCTTCATCCAATAAGATTCACAAGATTCCTATGTTGTAACTTTGCGGTTAGAATTACTTCATTTTTGAACTCATCATCTCCTTGTATTGAATACTTTGATAGCCTCTTCACGTCAATTTCTTTCCTGTCTTTGAGTACACCCTGAACAATTTTGGTACAAATAAATAATTGAGGTTAATATTATGTTGTAATTATAGTTCATATGACCTAGTAAAATATAAAATTTACCTTGTACACTGGTCCAAATCCACCTTCTCCAATCTTGTTGCTAGGTGAAAAGTAATTGGTAGCCTTTAATATTGTGGTTACATCAAACAATGGTAGATCAAGATCTCCATTGTCATTTTCTACCGTGTAAAATTGTCTTCAACTGCTTCCTAGTGATCTTGTGAAAAATGGAAGGGACTCGTTATAAATGATATATAATACTTAAGATGTTAGAGAGGAGACACATTTATTAATTTAAATTTAATTTTGAACACGCCACTTTTACGTGCGCGTTGAACTCGTTTTAATTCTCACCAACGACATGACAAGAAAGCAATTTTAAAAATGGACAGCGACCATACTCAAAGCCAATATTTTTTGTTAATTATGTAAGCATGATGAACTGGCTAATTTATTGAAAAGTTTAAACAATTAGAAACGGGAACATTTAGATTTAGACCTTGTTTCGTTTAGCAAAAATGTTGATAAAAATCTAAATCAATTTTTAGGCAAATCAATTCCTTGTAGAACATTTTCTTTCCACCCATTTTTCTATATTTGCAATGGACCCTTAATTTTAACAACACATTTAATGTGACCAACAACATTTATCAACTTTTCAACTACATATTTCAACAATTTTTTAATCAGAAATTTGCTAAAATTTTAATTTTTAGTAAAACCAACCATGGATTAATCTTCAACATGGATGTGCTAGTCAAAATTCATTTTTTTTCATCAGAGAATCGCCTAATACACAATTTTCATAAATGGGTATCGGCTAGACTCAGATCCACCTTTGTTAACTCTAATACCACATTAATCGCCTCATTTAAAAGCGTAAACTTTTAAAGAAGAAACATATAAATTTAAATTTAAACAGTAGCCTTATCATTAACTAATAAAACAATGAAACCATACAAAAAAATTATTTTTTGGTTATAATTCAAAAGTACAAAACCTGTACCAATTTTTGTGTTTTGGGGGCAAGAAATGGGGGAATGTCAAGACAAGTTATTATTGCGATAGTTGTTTGGAATGAGGAGAGAATATGAAGAAATGGAGACTTTGGATTAGAGTTTTGGATTTGAGATTGGTTTAATGTGTTTGCTGAGAGATTTTGTTTAGAATAGATGGGGTGTGGTTCGATTGGGTGGGGAAAAAGATAATTTTGAGGATGGGGGTGGAAAATAAACTTAGTTTTGATTTTTCAGTTATTTATTTGAGATTCGTTTGCAAGTTTTTGAAAGGTTTGGAACTATGATTGTCATATTTCTTTATTTTTTTCTTATCTTTTTTTTTTTTAATTTGAATATGGGGCATATTCGTCATTTTCAATCTTTTTATTGAAAAAACAAATGATATGGGTCTTTTTCGCCAATTCTAAATAGGTAGAGAGTTTTTGCCACCATGTCTAATAGGTGTGGTTTTTTCCTTTCTATTTTTTTTCATTTTTTCCTATTTAATAGGATTTAACGAAACAGTTGACGGATCGTGACGGCATGGGGATATTTTGAACAAAAGGTTTCAAACATGGACATTTTCTGTCATTTCCAATAGGTGGGAAGTATAATGGTCAAATTTATATGGATTTTCTGCTATTAAACCTGAAGTGGTCCCTTTACAACTATTTTATTTGTGATTTTGATATTGTATGGATGATTATATTAACATAACAATTTTTTATATATGCACCACATTTTAATTACAAAAAATCTTTTTCATATTTGCTTACTTTTGCTTTAATATCCTCAACTTTTTTCCCGTCGTATTATCATTCTTAACATTCGATTAATTAATATATTTTGTCTAATCACGATTTTTCATCCAATTAGAATTCTAACAACATTTCCTGTACATAAAGTCAGAGAATCTGGTTCGTAGCCGCCTTGATTGACATTACGACCATTTTTAGATGACGTATGTTTCAACTTGTTGCTAATTTTATATTCCAAACTATATCACTCTATAGTATAAAATTCATTATTTCTTTATCTATCTATCTCCAATGTTAATTAAAGAATGAATGACAAACGTGTATCTCTCATTTTGTCAAAACCTTGAAAGTGAACATGCATTAAAAGACAAAGAGAAGCAAAATTGACTCGACGTAGATACTTCAATTCCTTAGTCAAAACCAAATGCGAGTTTGATATTTCACATTATGATCAGATATATAAGAAATTATGAATTGACATCCTCCGTCTTAGCCGTATAATATTGAAAAATACTTGTCATACACCATCATTTACCTATTCTTTAACAAATTGGTGAGGTAGCAAAAAGACTGGAAATTTTTTTGACTCAAATCATATCTCGCTATGTTAGTAAACAAATCTGTAATATTTCACATTAACGATAAATTTATGAAGATTTATTCCTTACAAAAGAATAATGTACCGCAAACGATACACCAAATAATTCTAGAAAGATTTTTCCATGAGTTCGAACTCACTTAGGATGTTGATAATTTGCTTAAGCTATATACAACCCCCAATTAGACTTTAGAATTAGCCCAATGCTATAACAACTCACCAATTTAACATAAATAACAAGTAAAATCGTTGTTCCAAATCAAGATATTAGACAGTATCATAATAGGAATACGAATTTGAGTCTGGCACAACAGGAAATATATGTTCATTATTTTTCCAAATTTTGAATACCATTCAACACAGAACTATCAATACTCTACAGTTCCAAACCGTTGATGGCCTGTTTGGTAAGCTCGATTGTACACCACTACAAAGTATCAAACAAAAAAATAAATTAAAATCATTACACTATTCAATCACGTCCTGTCCTGGAAATCCAAGATTTATCATAGCATGGAACTCAAAGCCAGCCAAAATTGCAGTGATGTTGCCTCGGGTTCGTGATCCAGTCGGAAGAAGCTTACACAAAATGAATGAGAACAAATAAAATTTGAATTTTATTCTTTAGCCTCACACCCAGCTGCTCGGTCAAACTTATAGATCAATATGATAGCAATGAGACACAATAATGAAATTTTAACTAAGCCAACGTTTTCATGCTGACAGGAAAAGACCATTACAATATACATAATAAACTGTCCTATACATGATATCATATTCCTCGATATGATATGCTTTTACAAACTGTGCAATATATGATTTTATACCACAGGTCTTATGAAGGAAATTATAATTCCTTCAAAAGAAGTGAATCTAATACCTGCCCCCTGGAGAAGAAAAAAGTGATCAAGGCCGGAAGATCCGCATGATTTTTGATACTTGAATCCGACAGAATGGACACCTTGAAACTGCAGATGAGCATCGCCGGCAAAGTACATGACCACAGGGAACAATTGTGACGTCGACTTCATTGTTTAAGCAGACCCGACAAGACCAGGCTGCTTTGGCTGTATCAGCTTCTTTAGTAGCCATGTCAGACTTCTCCTGCATATTCATAATTCGTGCATTTCAGAAATAGTTTATATTTGATCCTCTTTTTTCCTCGTTACATTTTCCATAAAACTATCTTGTCAAGGATTGAAAAACACTGCATATATCGACACAAAAGTGCTCTTAAACAAGGATTATATAGGGAAGGACATAAAGAGAACATCTGATCATAAAAAATGTACTGAAAATATGAAATATTAGAAACATTGAACCCTAGAGAAATAGAAGTTCCATAAGATGCAGAAATTGCAATGATTTCTTCAATTGATTCCATAAGCAAACTGTCCATATCAAATTTAGCCTATCTTTCGGCCCCATTTTTTCAAGAACCCATTTTTTTCAAAATTCATTTTCAACCACATTCTCTCGTACAATAATGTTACCACGTAAACCGAAAACTTTTTCTTATTTTTTAACCACAAATTTTCAAGAAAATCACTATTCCAAAAGTCATTTCCCCCAAAATTTCCATTAAAATGGAGCCCAAACAAGGGGGCTTTAACTGTGGGTCAAATATACCATAAATTTTTCCTTTATCAGAGATTCCTCTGTGAAAATCGAAGGATAAATACAAGAGAAAAAGGAGAACAAAGATGCAAAGCCGTGACTAGCATGTGTACAAGCAGGTGGGTACTGGAAGGGCAGTTTTAGAGAGACTATCTTCCTAGTTCTAGGTTTCTCCAAGGAGCAACCTGGATCCAGACACACACACACACAGAATTTAAAATTTGGATTTTCAAACTTAGATCTTCTGTATTCAGGTTTCAAAACCAAAGAACAATTTTCCAGATCTTCTAGTCTGAAACTTAAAGCTAAGCACTTTTTTCTCTATAATTCAAGCATAAAATTCAAGATAAAGACCTGCTCCAGCAATAATGCTGCTTGAGACTCCTCCAGTTGTTCTTGCAGCGTTAATGTTGTTTGCAACAGTGATTGCCTTTCTACATCCATATTGATGCCGGCTGAAGAAAGCATTTCATGAACTGCCTGGACCAATTCTGCAGCCGACACACGACCATGCTGGAGATCTTGCACCGGCTGCTGCTGCCCATGACAAAGGCACAATGAGATAACATAGAAATACAAGTTATTAGAAGTAAAACTTGAAAGAGCTGAACAATGTCCATAAGGTATACGATCTTATGGTGCATCATCCACAGTGCTTGGCATAAAAAACAAGTTTGATTGAGTATAGGCACGAACAAAAGATCAGACTTGCCATTGGATAGGTTACATGTCATTACCATATTATGAATAGCAGTACACAAGTAAAGTCAAGATACTTTCTGAATGAGTCCTCAGTTCTTAAAATTTGATGCACTTGAAGGAGGATGGTATAGGTTATTTCTCAAGTCCACAGAAGGCATAGGAGAGCATGTGTACGTGTGTCTTTTTTGTTGGAAAAGCAAGGTTGTTTTACAAAGGTGATAGTTTTCGGAACTTAGGGGACAGCAACTCAAATGCTAAAGCAGAGTTTATAGAGGATTCATGTTGTTGAATTAAAATAAAATGGTAAGACACTTGTTTGAAACGAAGTGATCTAGAAATACCAAACAACGTCAAAAGCAAAGAAAAAGAAATAAAGCAATTCTATAGCTCATTCAGTAGACCTCTATTTCCCTGTGCTCACAATAATAGTTGTACCTCGTAAACTTCAAATGATCACACAAGTCAGGTGAAATTTATAAAACTAGGCTAACAAACTTAAAAAACACTTCAGCGTAAGATAACAGAAATGATGGCATTCAAAGACTAGGCAAGCAAGTTGACCACGTACCTGAGAAGGCATTGATCTGCCTCCAGAACTTTCTGCATTTGTTCTGTCAATTACTCTATGATTATCCTCGGGCATGCTTGCTGATGAAACATCACTAAACAAAATACTTCTGAAAGAGAAAATGTTTGAAGAAAGAAGGGGCTCAGTAACCCCTGATGAGATCTCGACCATGAATCTGTAAAGTGCTTGTCCGGCAGAGGATCTAACATTCTCTGGAACCCTGCCATACTTCAACTTTTCTCCATTTTGAGACCGCCAAGCTACTATCTCTCCTTTATAGAAAGGCCTTAATGGGTGGAATTGTACTCGTGTAGCATCTTGTGGCAATATCTCTTTGCCTAGAAAATTTTCTATTCCAATTCCAAACTCAGCATCTCTTTTATGAGAACAAAGTTTCAGAACATCAAAGACTGCAGACTCAGTTTCATCAGGACAAAGAAACATAGATCCAATGGGTAGCGGAACGGGCGAGTCCAATACACGACTTACAACAATTGCAATAACATCAAGAACTGACATATAACTTGGAGGTTCGGCAATTAAAACACAAGTTCTCAATTTATTGATGTAATAAAGAGCTCTATGTTGAGATATATCCTCCCACTCTGGAAGAGTTGATTTCTTAGCAACCTGGGTAATGTTTAAAGACTTCGGAAGCAGCAAGAAACAAGTATATAGGAACTTGACAAACTTCAGCGTTTCTGCAGCAGAAATCAAAGATTTTCTCACGTTCTCCAAGTCTGGAATACAAAAACCGGGAATGTCACTAGCTAGGCTAACCAGAACTCTCCAAACTGCAGCTTGAAATGAGCCACTCAATAATTTTTGTCTGATGGAAGCTAGTGAAATAGATCCAATACATTCCAAAGTGTGTAAATCTTCTCCATGATCCAGCTCCTACAGATTGTGAATTTTTAATGTAATAAGCTGACACGTTATACATAGTAAGTCATTTAAAACTAGAATTAATACCCAACAAAAAGATTTCAAATCTGCATTTTACCTCTATGACCACATCAGAGAGCTTTCTGATACCAAGGACTAAACACATTCTTTCTGGAAGGTCTTGGTGAACAAACCTTAGCCTGGAAGTGTCAATATATTTCACATAATTAGAGCTATGCGAATCAATGTATGCACATGATTTTGCATGGACAAGCCTGCAGCCGTCATCAGGAACAATTGCTTCAGATGCCCAGCTGGAGATATCTGAACTATTTTCTTCATCACATATAAAAAATAAAATTTCAATTACGGCACGGAATTCATTTGGATTAAGACGCTGATAACCACAAGCTTTCTGAAGATCTGAAAGAATATTCTTTGCAGAAGCAACAGATAATGAGTCCTGAAGCCCCAAGTCTTTAAGAATCTTCACGAATGGGAGATAGACTGAAGGGAGTTCGAATGCAAATGGAGATAGATTTATTGTCAACCGTGTGAAGAGAGAGCTTGCTGTCACCAAACGAGTACAGTTGGCAGCTGGCAAGAAGGCTACCTGCTGCAGCCCCACAATCTCTGGCAATGCAACAATAGCTATCAATTGTCATAGGACTACAACGAAAAAGTATGTTTACACAATTACACTCATTTTCATTCTCAAAACTAAGAAAATTTTCATGGTCTCAAAAGAGACCACGATAATATAACTTCATTTTTCCTTTGGACTGATTGCCATGAAACAAAATTATTTTACAAAAAGTTCCAGTTCAATTATCAAAATTTAAGTACTTTTCATATCCTTTAGTGAAGCAACAACACAGACAACCTTACTTTGCCTTTTTGACTGATTTCAATAAAAGGAAATTATATTAGTAGTGCAATCAATTATCAACACGTATCTGGCCATCATACTCCTTCACGTAAACTTGATACTCTTTCACATTCTTATCCACAAGATTTCTATGGTCATGTATTATGACGTATGACTATCCCAAGGAATTTCAGTTCCACAAAATAAAATTAAAAGTTTAAAAGAGTAAAAAAGAAATTGACATGTATAACCAATATGAGCAGGGTCTTAAACATTCAGATCTATCTTCACAATATTATGAGGAACTTGTATAGGTGACTATTACTTTCATGCTTTTCTGTCTCTGTCATTAAAATGCTCTAAAACAAGGAACAAAAAAACACACGGTTGTATATTTATATCAACTCAACTCATGCCCAAACATTACCATAACTGAGGAAACGTCCCACTTCAACTTGTGGGAAAAAAAACCCACCAAATTCTTCTTGTTCTTTTGTTTCTCGAACAATCAAGCACATTGACTCAAGAGTAGAACAAGATGTGTATCTCTATTAATTCTGATAGCCTATGTTGAGAATGGATGCACAGAACTCCACACATAAATATTAGTCAAATACATATTGTTCATTGCACGTAATACTTTTGGTTTTTGATCAAGTAATTTCCATCTGTTTCAAGAGGCGGTGACTAACCCCGTACTTCCTGAACCCAGTAACTATTATTCTTTTAAAAAAAAAAAATCGGCTAGAAAACATAGATGTCAACATAATAAAACATTTGTCCAAGAAATGAAAAACATTTACTCTTTTAAGTCATATCTAGATAATAGAACACTAGAAATATTAATAGGATTTATTAAGAATAGATATAGATACGAATCAAGTAATAGATTTCTGTAGTCTAGTACCAATAGCAAGAGCGGGGGTCAATTAAAATACGCGAATGAGAAAAATCAATAAATCCCAATAATCAAAAAGAAATGTACAAAGAAACTAATAAGTCAAAAGTTTACCAATTAATAATTGAAGGAAAGTCTAAGAACTAAGGTACAATCTTAACCATGATATGCTAAACTGCTATGTAAACAAAGTGAAACACAAAGAAACCTTTTCTCTGTCTTGTAAACACAAGGTCATTCAGAAACTAATTTTTTGGCCTTGCAACTAGCACCAGGTTTAACGTTAAAATGGTATTAAAATAAGCTATACCTGCAGAAGAGAGGGAAGCCCAGACCTTGTCAAGATATTTCAATACCTCAAGAGAGGCTTGGTCAATTGTCATAAGACCGGATGCAGTTGGCCAGTGAGCAAGGGTGTCTTCACCACCATTTCTCCCAAGTACCTGCATATTATGTTTGATACATGTCACAGAGAAAAACTATAACCTTCAAATTTATATCATAAGCTGATACCTTACCTGGAGGTGCTTCAATACAGTTGAAAAGGCTGGAGGACTCCTCAAATGTAGTGGTCCCCAAGCATAATCTGGCGGTACAACACTCTGTCTGGAAAGAATTGGCGCACAACTCCAAGCAAGAGGCCAATCTTTTGAGACAATAGCTTCACTGTATGAACACAGCATTCTCTTCCCGCTTCTTTTGCCACCTAAACTTGGGAAGCCTTTTTCAGCAGGAATACAAGCAATTTTGCCAAGGAGATTACAGAAGTTGTTGCTATAAAGTACAGCAAAATTAGAGAAAATTGCTTTGACCAGATTTTCAGCCAATAGACACACTTCAAAAGAAACCTCGTTTGGCATATTTATTATATCAGTCTCAAGGTCATCAAGAACTCCCACAGGCTTGATACATTCACCTCCAAGATACTCTACTCTCTTGGCACATTCAAGCACAACATCAGCTTCTGCTGAAGTTCGAAGACCCACTTTCCTCAAAATTCGAAGCCATTCATCTGAAATAAATCTCTCTCCTGGAAACTTCTTTCTTACTCCAGAGAATACAGATGTTAATAATGCATCACCTGGGTCAAACAGATCTTTGGGCTTACACATGTCTACCAATTGTTCTTCAGCAGTTTTCACAAAATTAGTCTCTTTAAGCGCTTCAATTATTGATGAATCTTGTTGGAGTTCTTGCCAATTTGTATATAGGTATATCAAGATATCCTCCTGTTCAGGCTGGGGTTTTCCTTCAAACCCAGGCAATCCAAATTTTACAAGAATCTGCTGATCAGCACACTCAGGGATACCAAGTGCTCGAAGTAAAGAACTTTCAGTAGAATCAGCACTGTAAGAAAGACACCGATCATCAAATGGCTTGAGGAATGTGTTTGAAGAGATCATGCACAGATCCTGGCTTTGCAACCGGGTATATGTACCACGAGCAGTTTGATAAATGGGAAGATCACGTAGTACTTCAAGCTCTTGTCCTCCATACTCGGAACCACGGGAAGAGAAGTCAAAAGCAAATAAATTGAAAAGCGCATCCCGGTCTGAAGGTAAAAAGGAATTAAGTTCAGGAAAATTCCCTAATTGTTTGGCTGCAACAAGCTTGGATGCTATAATTCGTCCCAATGACAAGCCTGCAGTAGGTAAACACTTAGATGGAGCAGCACAATCCATGAAAGTAGTATCATAGATAGGTATATTGCAGTGGTTAAGCAATGACAATAACCAAGGGTATCTTTCTTCTATGAACCTAAAGGACCACAAGTATGATTGAACCACATTATATTCAGAAGAAAATTCTGATTGGTTAGACTCAAAAGTACCCTCTTCAGAAGGAGCAATTGAAGAACTCAAATTGCTAAAAGGGGGCGGTACAAAGACAAGATGACGCTCTCTTACACGACATAGGATTGGGCGACCAAGAAAAGCAGGAATAAGAGGCCAATCAGAGAACATAGAGATATCTTCTGATGAGTCACTGAATATTTTCCAGAAAAGTCCAATCCATTCAGGAGACGGACATTCACTGATAGGACTTGCAATTTTCTCCCATGAAAACCAGGGAGCATTGTTCGAACCAATTACAAGATTTACCCAATTTTCATGAAATAAAAGCCTCATATTGCTAGCCAGCAAGCGAAAAGAGAAAGATTGGAGTTTCAAGACTGATTGAAGAGAGCTGTTAGAAAAAATATTTACTAAGACTGGTCTCTCCATCACTTTAGTATGGATGAATTTGCCAGCCAAAGAAATCATTAGAGTTTGTTGCTCCTTGTTTCCAACCCAAACGTCATTAAACCCCAGTTTTGTGAGACAACTTGTTGCAGTCGGACAGGGTAAGCCTTTGATCTCGGAAGCTATAGAGAGAAGCCTCCTGTCCTCACTTGTACCCAAGCCATTGCTGTTACTACCTGTCACAGGGTACCTCTGAGACGAAGAGCCTCCTGGCCTGCCTATATCTTCAACAACTCCACGACCAAAATCAAAAATAGCTTTCCCTAAGCTTGTCACCATTTCAACTGCATCTCCTCCAGAATTAGTTGACCTTGGGGCAGATATCCCAAGCCTACCTGAATTTGGTGTTGATAAAGCAAAGGGATAACTTTCTTCTTGTTTGCTTGCGGTACTAAAATCTGGGCTGCTCAGGTCCCCTGAAGTATGGAGTCCACTGGATCCAGATTGTTCCAGGAGCTGAAGATCAGATAAACAGTACTCAAGAACGTCCACATAAGTATCAACTGACCGAAGAACAATAGACATTGAAGAAACCCGAAGTAGATCTCGGACCATCTTAGGCTTGATTTCTCGGACTGTGACCCCCACTGCCTGAATTTCTGTCACCAATTCCCATGGCACTGAGAAAACGGGATAATGTTCTTTAACAAAGGCGCAAACAGTTGCTGGCAGCAAGCTTTCACCTACCCCACTTCCAGGTTGTGAAAGAAACATACCCTCCGTTGCCTTAACTAGATTCCCCGAATACAGTTGCCAAACTGGAAGATCAATAAGGCGAGCATAAAATGGCCTAATAACTTGTTCAATAAGAGACTCCCAGTCTGCCTTAGGAGGCTTCATAGAAATTGAATCCTCGCCATTTACAGGTTGCTTAAGCGCTGAGTTCCCACTTGACCTGGGCCAAAAATAATATATTTCACTCCCATAAGCCATCAACATATCACTAACAGAAAGACCTAAATTTGGTTCCAATACAGAAGTCAGTGGTTCTTTCCTTAACTTTTGCATCTCCAATATCAATTTAATATAGGAATCACGAACACAGGACATCAGCTCTCTGTTCCAAGCCTCAATTAAGCGACTTGCAGCATCAGACTGTACCTCCAAAGCAGATTCAGAGTCTTGAAACTTAAAAAGGAAACGACCTCGATTATGACGCACAAGGAAATACCCCAGCACAGTTATGGGAATGTTTATACAGCTTGATAGAGGAAGAGGAGACATGATGGAGCTTGATAGATGGGTCATGGTGGGATGGCCATTATGCGATATCTGTGCTGCAACTCCAGCAACAGGAGTCAGCTTGTATGCCAGGTAACGACTGCATAGATGAAAAAGAGTTAATCTAACAAATATATCTGTTGCCTGATTTATGCATTACAAGAGGTCACTTATATGCGCACAGGCTGTGTTAGTTGCACTTGCATTATATACTTTATAGCTATTTCATGTTTCTACCAGTAATAAGAAAACAAGTTATATGATCTATAATCCTAGGTCTAGTTAAAAGCTTATACTATCACAAAATCCAGAAGGTGTTACTTGCATGTATCAATCACTGTCAAGCTAACTTCGACAGGTTCCCAATCTCAAATATAACATATAAACATTCACCATGTTAGACAAACAAAAGAAGAATAAAAGCCTTTTTAGGTAGCCAGTTAATAATTTTCCGTAAGTATATGAGAAACCAGGAATGTTCTAACATATTTCAAAGAGTAACGTCAAACATGGCAATTCTATAAACCAAAGGATATTTACCAAGTTTGATGAAGGTCAGGCTGAAATATAAACCTTTTTTTTCATTAGTAAAACACTAGGATGTTTAGGATGTAATATGTTTGAGTTTTAGGTTAAGCCTCCTCTTAAATTGACTTGACATTGGAGCAATATTTGCCCCTCAGAATTTGGAGCAAATTCAATGAGGTTACTGATGAAATTTATGCGTTTTTAATATTTGTTAAGAACTGAGATTTTATAATTTGGGATTTTTTATGTTTATTATCTTTCAGTATTTCATCTACGTTGTTTTTATTCTCATAAGGAGTCTGATTTAGTATGGAATAGTTGGTTTTGGAGTGTTGCATGATTATTTAGTTTCCTAAGTTTTCATGTCATATATGCAAATAGGATTGGGAATAGCAGCCTACTTCTAATTGAATGGTAGAATTCATCGTCCAGCATAAAATTCTTTCCTCATAGATTTAATACTTTGTAAAGCCCTACACATTCACAAAATATTATTAATAAGAACAGCCCTAACTTCCTAAAAGATACTATTCACGAGTACTGTTCATCCAAATGAGAAAGATCTACAAAACTTCACTATAACTCTTCTTCGTTGGTAAATCGTCCTAAAACATTTAGCCCCTGTTTAGTACTCATTAAAATTTCATTCTCATTCTTCTACTCATTTTCAACCACACATTCTTCAATAAAATAATATTTCTCATCACATCAATAACTTTTCCTTCTTTTTCAACCACACATTCCCTATCAATCTACTATTCTAGAATACATTTTTCCAAAATAATATGGCTCAAACACACCCTTACTTAACTCATTGACCACCTAATACAAATCAAACCCACTTTGAAATCCTTTGTAAGAGGCCTTATCGAATATTTTAAATTGTCCTACACTTGGTCTGTACAAGGGGACAACTCAGTTGCAATATTGCTCTACAATGCAATAACAGGATCATATAGTGGTTTTTAATGGTATGCCGTATGCGTATGCGTATGCACACATCTTGTATTTAACCCACATCTCCAGAAAGTCACCAAAATTTCAATGTAACCAAGAATCCTTTTGTAGAAAATAATATTTAAATGATATACTTAAGACCATCTAACATGTTAAGCTTGTGGTTCAACATGGTATCGAGCACACAAAGGTCTTAGATTCAATTCTTATCGTCACCCATCTAAATAAGATTATAAACTTAGGCAGAGAGTAGTCATATACATATAGTCATATCTAAGAGCTTAAACTTTTAGATTAAGTGCATGTTTGGGAAGTGATTATAAGTTTATGAAATGTTGAGAATAAAAAGTTTGATTGACCGTGTCATTTCTCAAACATGTGCCAAGTGGTTCAAAACTTGCCATAAGAAAAAATGGTGAGCTACCTGACAAACAACAAAAACCTTCAATGCATACACAAAAGACGTTTTGATGCTAAAAGTTCTTTTAAGTTCAGAATAACACAAAGAGGTGTACATGAAGTAACACTTCCAGAGTTCAAATAATTGATGAACAGTTGAAAGGAATTCCCAAAAATAGTCTGAAAATAATGTATCAAGGCCCAAGATTCTAACACAAAAGCACACAGATAGTCTGTACAGATAGAGATGCATACTACAGCAACCATACCAAATAGCTAGTTTCAGATCCATCAAGTACGATATCTCTTGTAGGGTCACACACAAATTAGTAAATATATGGACTTGAAGACCGGTTCCAGTACCACATTATGGTAATTAGGAAACATTTGCTTTGGTCAGTTTCCTGACATACCTATCAAGTGCCATGTTTCTTGTTTGCCCAGAACCCATGCTAAGCACAATAAGCCATCGGTCAACAAATCTAGCTCCTCCCTGATACAAGTTCAAATCTAGGACTTGCATCTTGATTGCCACACTTGAACTGCTAAACAAACTTGATAGTTGAAATTTTTTCCATTTTTTTTCCGAGAAAGGATTTCTGACAATGGCATGAGAAGGATTAATATTAATTGAAAATTCCAGGGATGATTGTGGGCTTCCATGCTCCCATATTGACAAAGATACCTGAAAAGTGTATATTAATTAGCGCTCAATGTGATATTCACACTAAGCCCCCACAAGAGACTTCTTGAAGCTAAAAAAGAATAAATTCATCTTTGATCCATTTTTCCCAAATACAAAAACTACAACCACAAAAAATACAAAGGTTAAACAGTTTAGTCAATGCTCCTTTTATATGAGCTACAGAATTGATAAACCAGTACTAACAACCATTGTCCACCAATTAAAAAGTATCTCCAAAATAGCATGTATAGTTCCTGTGATGCATATCTAGTCACTAGGAGAATATGAGAAGCAAAAGAAAACTTCATCGTCAACACTTCTAGACTCAGAATAATTGAAAATACACGGGCTAAAGAAGGCAAGGCGAGACATGGACTACAAGTACATATTATTCCATGAAATTTTACAGTCGAGATTTAATCAATGTGGTAGACCTCTCCCTCTCTCGTGTGTGTTTGCGCGCGCGCGCGCGCACATAAACATATCCATATACATTGGAAATATGTAAGAATTTAGTCTTTCTAAAAATACTTGGAGAAATTGAGTATGAATATTTTCTGTCTCGATTCAAGGCATCTCACATTTACAGAGATGGATTTGCATCCAAAAAATTTTAGTTGAGTGCTTTTAGGAGAGGAGAATAGAAATAATGCTATCAATACCTCCATATCTATGGCTAAGTAGATTGGGACTATAGATTTATAGGCAAAAGCCTTGAATCAGATTGTCTAGAAGGATATATTGGATGGTAGTTTTGCTATCAAGTCAGCTTGACAATTAGTCCGCTCTAGTCGATAATCTCAGGATTCATATCGGCTGATGTAGAGTTCTATCATACCAACTACAGTTTTTTTCTTCCGCTGGAGACTATGGCAAGATTGGATACCGATTGATGTGGTCATTCAAAGGAGGATTGATGTAACACCCCGAAATGTTAGAATAAAATTTAATTAGTTTGCATGCCATATTTTTATTTTTGAAAATTGAGGGACTAAAGTGATATCATGGTTTAAAAAGGCACTAGTGACGCTCATGTAGTATGCCTCGAGGCGATTTTTTTTAGGCTAAATATACGAGGCTTACGTCTCTAAATCTGAGGTGGACGCCTCATGGAGCATGAGGCGTACGCCTCATTTAAAATTTGATTTTTCAATTATATGAAAAGAAATCAGAAAGG